>JASEVX010000001.1:93136247-93175251 GCA_031761405.1 Serripes groenlandicus | reverse complement strand
GAGTGTGAGAGTGAAGGGGTGATCAATATTCACAGCTGGTTGTCAACGTGAAATAGGTTTAGAGGGGGGTTGAGTCACTCTGATATTGTAAGATACGATTGTTCCAAACCAACTAGATATATAAGCGGGTATACTGTATTTTATTAATGACTACGAGATATGTGTGAATTTGTAGATACAAACTAAAACATAGGGTTGATTAAAATGATCTATACCTATATTACTGAGGGCAATGCCCTGTATGTTATATAACCTGTATGCTATTATATCTTCAATAGTGTATCATTGTAGTTGTAACAAACGCGAAACCGTTAAAATGAATTTGAAATAAACATACACCAACTGTATGTACATCTGAATAAAACAAACAAGAAATTTATACGTAAAATGACTAATTTAAACGGCCTGTGATTAACCCTTTCCCTCATATGACAATTCTGCAGCAGACGACTTTGAACATATTTTGTCAAAACATAGAAAATCTCTATGAATGGATAACCTATGACAAAAAGTGGAAAACATTGTGTCAAAAGGAGAAATTGCTCGTTTTGAGCAATTTCTTCTTTAATCAATATGTTTTCAAAAAGCCGTCTGCTGCAGAGACGTCAGAAAGCGTCTATATGAGGAAAAGGGTTAACAGAATTATATGTGAACCACGGCAGGCGATAAGGGGGTCTTGTTAAATCTGCGTTATATTTACCTGTCAACACAGACGCTTGCTTTCCTTCCTTTTTAAGCACAGAAAGCACGAGGTATAATGTGGCATCGGTGGCCAAGTCTTTAGTGTCTTTTGTTCGATCATCGTACACGATAATCTCCTTACTGCACCGTTTTTTGTACAAATCCTTCCCCTCTTTAGAACACACTAAATCTATTAGGGAACATTTGCCCTGTTGTAAACGTCTTCTGTTAAATCTGTCCGTACAGTTTATATTCACGGCTCCCTGAATGTGGTTTGCGTTGTAAGCAAAGAACGGTCGACAGTCCAATACGAGCACTGGCTTTAATTTTCCGAGTCTCGAAGCTAGGTCCCTTGGTGAGATGGTCCTGTGAACAAACCCTGAGCTCCCGTTCATGGGGCCGACAGTGTTGGTATGATTGGTGAACATGGATTCAAGTTTGCACTTTTTGGATATAATTTCCTCGGATGTGTAGTCGGATAAATCCAGAGCCAAACTAACTCTCCTTCTCGCAGCAACTCCTCCCAAACTTCGATGGAATTGCGAAGCGGTCAGAACGTCTATGTCGCCGGATTCTGGCATTGGAAGAGCCGGTTGCGGGTTCGAGTTCTTTAAATTCCGTAAAAATTCCTCCAAGAACTTTATAATCCAAGCAACATTTTTCAGCACAAAACTGTTTGGTAGATTAACCTGTATCCAATAATTCCTGTTCAATTGTACAGCACGTACAGGTGTACGCACGCCACCGCTGTCCGTGGATGTACTGTAATGCACCACTGGTGGCTGTACTGGTACTGACTCTAAACAACCTGTCGCTGACATAAATAAACCGAACAAACAACTGTTAGAGTAGCGGAATGGGAGACGCGACCCTCACTCTACGATATACACAGCTAGTATGATCGACTTCTACATGAGTCGTTCATACGCTGATACGTCACACGGCCCATATCGGTGATGATCTCATGTTACTATAAATAGATGGAAAAGTTTAGCATTGTTTACATTTCTGCATCCCGTCATCCATTGCGGATTTTTTTCAATGATTCGCGCATGCGTACCGAGATTCATCGAGAAAGCGAACGAAAAATCTAGATATGTTTCAATGGATACCTTTAATAAAGCGTTTTCCTTAACTAGGTAATTCACTTGAAATCTAAAGATATCCGTACCCGCATTTTAATGCATTTGTAGCCGAACAATTGGAAACATTGTGACAAAAGGAGAAATTACTTGTTATGATCAATTGTTACGTTGATCACAATATTTCTCATATTATTTACAATTTCCCTTTTAGTGAATTTTCATATTTTTTCTACGAAGGTTTAAAACGCTGTCTGCTGCAGACTTGTTGTGCGTGGGTAAGGGTGTTAAATAGGTTTCAATATATGATAGATACTTGTTCCCCTTATTTCGTATAATTTTCCCAGACACAGGCGACCAGTGACGCCTCCACATAGACAAGGTCGAAAACAACGAGAGAAAAAGAGAATTTTCTTAATTATCCTTGGTGTGTTAATTGTTTGTTATAGATTCTAGTTATTTAACTTTCAAATTTCATGTTTTCATATCATAAGCTTACATTTACAATTAAGTTAATAGCGTATGCTCTTTTTTCAAAATACATACATAATGCCAGAGATATGTGTTTATTTGTCCCTGATAATGCTTCAAAAAACATTATGGCATAGACACTGCGAATCAAGATCAGACTGCGCCTCCACCTAGACAAGGTTCGAAAACTATATTCAACTTTCAAATGTCATACTAATTCATATTATAAGCTTACATTTACAATTAAGTAAATATTGTAAGCTCTTTTACAAAATATATACATAATGCTACAACAACATTAAGGCAGACACTGCAAATCAAGATCAGACTGCGCGGATGCACTTGCTGATCTGGATCTACACTTCTCGCAAATGCCTTACGCTTTGTTATCTCAGAGCGCCGCCCGATCACTTCTGTCAGATTTAATTCAACATTCACCATTGTGAGAAAATGAGAAATTCCTTGTGATCTCAAACTTCGTCTTCATCCCAATTTTCCTGTAAATATTAATTGATTTTTCCAAATGCATGAATGTGTTTAAATGTGTTTGTCAGATTATGAGTTAAAGATAAATATTGACTGATCTGTTATACGGACACATTGAATGCCGTTTGTAATCCTATATGACTGGCGTTATGTAAGGGTGTATTTGATTATCACAAATATGTAGACCAACGCGGAGATAACCTTTACCTTAAACAGTTGAATCATGGAAACATACACATTTCTTCACTCAGGCTATAATAAGTTTGTATCTATATACATTTATATAACTATTGTCGGTAAATAAGATTGTTTGATATGAGGAGTGGATTATACTCCCACTTTCAACAAAATTAACACAAACAACCCTTTATATTGTGTATCCCTTTATTGTTTGCCTACGAGTAAGTAATACGAAGTGAAATAAAAACATGTCAACAGTAAATCTAACATTTAGGTAAGGCAATCAATATGGTAACCAATGCTTGGAGGAAAAAGACAGACAGACAGACAGACAGACAGACATACTGAAACAGATAACATACAGTAATGTGAATGGGAAGGAGAATGATAAGAAGAAGAAAAAAAGGAAGAAGAAGAATAATATTGATTGATTGATTTTTCGGTGATTACGCCGCTTTCAACATGTTTCATCGATTTAAAGCCAGGCGAGCTTTTATCTTGGAGAGTTTTCTGTCTTGCGTCCATGCGTCCCTGCGTCAATAGTTGGCTTCAAACAACTTCTGATTTGTTACCACTGGGTCAATCGGGATGAAACTTTATTTGAAGCGCACAATTCTGGCTTCCATGGTAACCGAATGATTTTTTTTTGAAAAATCTTCTCAAAAACTGGTTAGGTGATTTTCAAATAATGTTGTAGAAATTTTCAGGGCTGTCTTGCCGTATATTGCTATAGTGATAACTTTAAAAGTCTTCTCATACACGAGTATGTTCCCAATTTTCAAATAAGTTATTCCTTGGGTGACAGACACTATACGAGATTTCTTCAAGTCATGATTATAAAAACATGACGGTGTTTTGCCTTGCTTTGATGTAAAGTGAAAACTTTTAAGATCTTCTTCTCCAAAAAGTATGAAGTCGATTTTCATATACGTTTGAAGAAATGTTCATTGAGTGGCCCTCTATCAGATTAAATGATACATGGCCTCCAGGGGTTAAAGCCTGTTTTGCATTATATGCTTTAGACAAAACTTTAAAAATCTTCTCCTCCGAAGGCTTGAAGCCATTTTTCAATGAATATGGTACCATGGGTGACCCTCTATCAGATTCCGTCAATCCATGTTGATTGGTAAAAAACATGGCCGCAAGGGGGTGGGGCTGTTTTTACCTTAAATGGGTAAATTATAAACTTTAAAAATCTTCTGCTCCGAAAGCATGAAGTTGTTTTTCAAATTATTTTGAAGAAATGTTCATTTGTAGGCTCCGAATGAGATTTATTCAAGCCATGTTGATTTGTCGAAAGTATGGGCGCCAGAGGCCAGGCCTGCTTCGCATTATATTGCAATAGTGAGTAATTTTTGCCTAATGGTAGTTAAGCAATACTGGCCCTCTTTGGCCTATTGTTCAGTTATATCACGGCGAACCTTGGTTAGTTACCAGTACTTCTGTTCCATTTACCCTGACTCCACTCAATCAGTTGTAATGCTAACTATGCAACCCTGAGCGCAAAATAGGGCAGCCATTACTACCATTTTAAAATTAGTTGGTACCGCCCCGCCGGGGATCGAACCTGCGACCTCCGGCACCCGAAGCAGACTTTATACCACTACACCACCGAGGCGGTCAGAGGAAAAAGAAGAAGAAGAAGGAATAGGAGATAAAGAAAAAGAAGGATATGAAGAAGAAGAAGACGACGAAGAAGATGAGGAGAAAAGGAGAAAGAGAGATGACTACATATGAGCCGTCCCACGAGAACATTGTGGACATTGCGTAATGTATCGAACCGGATCAGACTGGGCATGCCGCGCAGGCAAACCCGGACAGACACCTTTCACCTTATGTGGGTTTTCTGTTTTATGAATCATTACTCTATAACTATATCCCTTGAGACGGAATGTGTCGGCCCGGATTAGCCTGCGCAGACTGCGCAAGCTGATCTGGGTCGATACATTACGCAGAGTCCATAATGTTGGTTTTCTCGTGGAACGGCTCATATAATAATCATCATGATAAGCCCTGACTACTTGTTTAAAACATACCTGTAGGATGAGTGTACTGTCAGAAATAAAGAGTCTAAACGGTCAATTTACTTCACACAGTATGTTTAGATGATTTGTCAGGCTTTTGAAGATCACAACAAACATTATTTCCCTTCATTCCATTATAATGGTAGTAATGGCTGTCCTCCTTTACGCCCAGGGTTGCGGGGTAAGCATTATTACTGACTGGCTGGTGTCAGGATAAATAGACCAGTAGTACTGGTAACTTACCTGGGAAAAGCCGTGATATAACTGAAACATTGCTGAAGGCGGTGTTAAACACCAAACAAACAATCCCTTATATTGAGTGTACCTGCACACTATTCTTATCGGACAACCTTGACCCTTTACAGCATGCAGACGCATTTCAACAAATCTGCAAGAGACGAATAATTTCTCATTTTACCATGATGTTTTTACTTCTATTCAATGATGTTACTTTGATTTAACCCTTTCCCTCACACAATAAATCTGCAGCAGACGACTTTGAACATATTTTGTCAAAAAGTAGAAAATCTCTAAAATTGAATGGATAACCTATGACTAAAAGTGGAAAACAAAGTGTCAAAAGGAGAAATTGCTTGTTTTGAGCAATTTCTTCTTTTGTCACTATGTTTTCAAAAACCGGTCTGCTGCAGAGGTGTCAGAAAGCGTCTATATGAGGGAAAGGGTTAAAAGAAGTTTGCATGTTTACGCTGGCAAGTTTTGAAAAATCGTCTGCTGCAGACTTGTTACATATATAAAAGTTTTCATACATTTTTAACTAAGAACAGTTAACTGTAAAAGGTCGTCAATTTAATGAAATAGAAAACATGTGTATCTTAGAGGTGAACAATAGCTCGCTCCTTCACTGAACTATTTCAAAATAAATAATCACTCACTCGATCTACGCATCAATTGTATGAGTAATATTAACTCAACAATTATGTGTTCTGATACGCGATACTGCGCAGCATTTATATGCGGAAATATTGAGACACGAACACTTTCCCACTTACAGACGCATTTCGACACATCTGCAGCAGACTAGTTAACCCTCTCAATCATACGACAATTCTGCAGCAGACGACTTTGAACATATTTTGTCAAAAAATAGAAAATCTCTATAATTGAATGGATAACCTATGATTAAAAGTGGAAAACATTGTTGCAAAAGGAGAAATTGCTGGTTTTGAGCAATTTCTTCTTTTGTCACTATGTTTTCAAAAAACCGTCTGCAACAGAGGCGTCAGAGAGCGTCTATATAAGGGAAAGGGTTAAGAAACCTTTTAATGTAAGAGGGGAAATTGCTCATGAATAAGCGATTACTCCTTCTGCAAAAACATTTTCATCTCACATCTATTCATAGAAATGCTCGATATTTATTGTCTATATGTTTCCATGGTCGTTTGTTACAGATTTAATGTATTTGGGAAAAGGGTTAGGGTTATTTTGAGTCGTAAATTGAATGTCCATTGGTGATCGCGATGGTGGACATGATTTGAAACGATTCCATCTCACGAATAGCGAGAAGTCAATGTGGTTGAGACTTGTCCCATTTGTAAACGTCTTTTGACGTAAAGCAGACAGCGTTTGGAACATTGTGATAAGAGAAGAACTTCCTCATAGTTATACTCAATATTCATACAGTACACGCTTTTGCCATCCTTTTGCCTTGATATTTTAAATATCTTCTCCTGCAGATTGTTGTAAGTGGGAAGGGCCTTACCTCACGTATATCAGGATAAAGGTAAACCGTTTTATCGAATCATGGGATTTAAACCTTTGACTGTCGAACCGATTGTGTGAAGCCTGTGCCATTAGTATATATCAGTCCAGGTGGCGTATCCGCGCCGTCCTTCCGATCACGTTATTTTCTGTTGGCTGCTCTACTCAACCGCCTGGTGGCGTAGTGGCAGAGCGTTTGCCTCGAGTGCGGGAGGTCGCGGGTTCGATCCCTGAACGGGTCACACTAAATACTTTAAAAATGGTAGTATTGGCTGCCCTCCTTGACGCTCAGGGTTGCGCTGGGTCAGCATTACAACTGACTGGCTGGTGTCAGGATAAACGGACCAGTAGTACTGGTAAATAACCCAGAAAACTTCCTGATATAACTGTAAACATGTTGTAAGCGACGTTAATCACAGTACACCCGTTCACTGGCTGATCTACTCAACGTGTTTATCTTGATATTCCTAGAACAGGGTATGGACTCTTCATTTTAAACACATTGTTTACTTTACGAGTCGGTTTAACTTCCCGACATGCACTATTGTATACCCCCCCCCCCCCCCCCCTTTCCATGGGAAATGGTACAAGGTTGCCATTTCTCAGCAGTGCTGGTTCAGATTAACTTGTACAGCTGCCCAGTCTTATCTGAATGTACACACATTGACAGAACATTATATTACGTTTATGTCAACCGTGTAATTCTTGATCAAACTCTGTGGATCTTCAATCTGATCTGGATCAACAGTTTTCACATAGGTCAACGTGTCCCTTTTCCCCATGGATTGGCCTATATGATTAACATCAAATGGTTAGACACTGGCTCATCCCTAAATATGATTCAATTAATAAGTTTGTTTTGATTTCACACATTTATGAAATCAGTCATTTGTAAGGCGTTTTCTGTAGGCCATTGAAAAACACCAGGAACACGTATTGTAACCGTCTGTGAAACAGTTTATGATTATTGTGTTAATATCACATTATACCTAAGGAGATTAGAAATAACAAATGTTCAACTGTAAACAATAACGAATTCAACGCAGTGAAATTCGTCTTAAACATATCGTTCAAACTCAAAAACAATTTAATCCCTTTCCCTATCTATACATTTGAATGTCACGCATTTAACCCTTCCAGTCGACAGACGGCTTTTGAAAACATTGTTACAAAAGGAGACATTGCTCATAATGAGCAATTTCTCCTTTTGCCACAATGTTTTAACTGCTTTGCAATCATAAAACATTCATTTATAGAGATTTTACATATGTTTTTTGTTTAGATGTTTTCAAAGTTGTCTGCAGCAGCTGTGTTGTATGTGGGAAAGGGTTATACGAGTTTAGCAAGCAGAAGTGTCATAAGCGAAAGAGTCTAAACCCCAGCTGGGGATGTTTACGTCATACAGATGCAGTTGTTTCTATCCTATGCATGGAAAGGAGGGTTTTACGGGCAAACTGTTTAATTAGATTCTAGAAGAGAAACGAAAATTAAAACTGAATTGTAAGCCGTCTTATTATAAATGCAGTGTAAAAGAGATATCTTTTAGCTTAAAGAGATATCACTCTAACCTAGAGAGATATCTCGATTATAAGAATAAAATATCACTGAACTAGAAATACGTATATTTAAATACATCTTTAGAGATATTTATATCTTTTACAGTATACATATCTCTCTTTTTTTTTTAGAGAGATATCTCTATATTTCCTCAGCTTCCTTGTTCTTAAATGCTTCAAGTCTAACATACTGGTAAAAGGCAAAGTCAGATCAACATAGTCTTGTTTAGAGTATTTCAATTTCTATGAGGGAATACGTTGAAATATTTTACTGTGTACATTTTAACAAATTTCCCTTTGCAAATGCATTATGAAGGATCTACAGCAGACACATTTTGATCAAACAAGGGAAATAAAATGGTGTGGCATGGTGTCTTCATCATTTTGTTGTTTGGAAAGGGTCAATGTGATGAGCCGCGTCAGGCGATAAGGTGTTTTACAGTATGTTATAGATTGATTTGTTGTTTGGTGTTTTACGCCGCTTCCAAAACAAATTCAGTTATATCACGGCGTTCCTGGGTAAGTTACCCGTTTCTACTGGTCAGTTTATCCTGACACCAACCAGTCAGTCGTAATGCTGATCCCGCAACCCTAAGCGCCAAGGAGGGCAGCAAATACTACAATTTTTAAAGTTTTTGGTATGATCGGGCTGGGGATCGAACCCGCGACCTGCCATGACACCACCGAGGTATGTTTAAGAATCGAACGAGAAACAAGTTAGGACTACAGTACTTGTCAGACGTTATATCTTGGTTTTATCTAAATAAGGTAATCACCTCGATGGTGTCATGGTCAGAGAGCCCAACTTGACAGCGGGAGACCCGGGTTCGATTCCGGCTCGGTTCATACCAAAAACTTTAAAATAAATTATAGAAGTGACTCCCCACTTTGGCGCTCCGGAAAACGAGGATAGCAATACGCATGATGCAGTTGTAGTTGTGGGTAAGTTTACAACCAGTACTGGTAATCTAAACAGTAACCCCAGTCATATAACTGATTTCATGTGGAAGCAGGATTAAACACCAATAACACATACAGCAAGGCGTAGTGTTGAGGCTCTAATGATATTTTACGCACGCACAGACCGCCTGCATCTCTCCGAAAAAAGTCTTCACTTTTCATGCACGAATGGATAAGGATAAGACGCTCAAGTTCAAGGTCCCGAGCGCGTTATGGAAAAATCCCTAATATTTACCCAAATCTGGAAATCTCCAGTTCGAGACGAGCTAACATATGAAAACAACCTGTTTTCCAGCTATAAACCGATCGCTGAGTCATCGCCTGTCTAGATTTGTGTATTGCAGTTTACTACGTCGATGATCGAGTTTTATCTACCTTGAAACCCTTAACTATACACGAACGCTTATCTAGCGATGTAAGTAATTCAAAACCGTTCGACGTCGCAGAGCTCTACAAAAAGTGCCCAATACGTCTCCTTAAATCCTTTCTTGACAAATAAACCCTTTCCCATTTACAGACACATTTTGACGTAACTGCTGCTGACGACTTTTAAAAACAATTTGACAAAAGGATAAATTGCTCACTATGCTAAATTTCACCTTTTTGTCACACTGTTTCCAATTCTATGCAAAGAACGATTTATTGTGTTTATGACTTCATGCATATTAGGTGTTAGTGGGGATATAATAGGAACCATATGACTCGGCCGCTGAATTCTTTCTAACTTTGAGTAACGCCTCGGTGTTGTAGTGTCTTTCCCTCCTTTGCGCCCAGGGTTGTGTGGTTTACATTGCGATAGAGTCGTTGGTGTCAGGATAAATAGACCATATACTGGTAACTTACCAAGGAAATGACGTGATATAACTGAACAAGTGTTGCAAGCGGAATAAAAAACAGTATCTGACCAAAATATGTTCAGACCCTTCCACGCGGATACGCAAGTTTGTCTTAACCCTTTTCCACATACCTCAAATATGTTTGTCTTAACCCTTTCCCACATACCTAATATCTGCAGCAGACGACTTCGAAAACATATAGGAGGCAAAAACACGGACATTCTCTATATAAATAAATGCCCAATTATTGAATGAAGTTGATATCGTTGTGGCAATATGAGAACTTGCTCGTTTTGAGGTTCATCTCTTTTTGTCATATTGTTTTCAAAAGTCATTTTGCTGCAGAGGCATTTAAATTATCGCATGGTTGATTTTAATACTGCGCAGTCCGTTTGACTTATTTTTACCTCTATGCCTTCTTGTCCATTGCTTATGTTGCAAACGATTCTCTGGATAGAAGGGAGTCATTTCTGGATAAAAAGATAGTCATAACTGGATATGTAAAGGAGCCATATCAAGTTTCAGTTAGGCTTATTTACGTATATATATTTTTTAAGCATTCTTTTCCACCAATAATTCGTGGAGAATCCGAGTAAAGGGAAATGACTAGAGTGAATTGTGTTTATTTCCTACTGACCTAGTTATGAATGGACAAGATACCAGGTGAAAAGGAATTCATTAGCTGTGTCACGTGTAATTGGGTATGAATAACAAACTTAAACTGTAGCCTGATGTTACGCTATGATTTACTGTATTTGGTAAAAAACTAATTCCTTTTATAGTTTGTAAACTTCATGTACAGCGGCTGCAACTATTTATTGTAACATGATTGATTGATTGGACTTTGACACCTTTTTTCAACGTTATTTCAGTTATATTACGGCGGCGAATTCACTTGAAGGGTGTTTTCCTGGCTTTCTAACAAAAGTTCTCCACACAACATTTTCCAAGGGAACTGGCTACCTTGACACATAGACGTTCAAGCTCATTGGTTAACGAGGATTGGCGCCTGTCACACAACAACATCCATTAGTTGATAGCATTCGACGTTACAGACTGAGTGGTCGCGGCTCAACGCATGAAGATGCGTTTCAGGAATTTCTCCAGGAAAATATTTCAAAAAGGGATAAGTAACGATAGATAACTTATCCTCTTTCTCGATAAAGTTAGGAACATTGTCCTGTCATTAGTTATATATCCTCTTTTCCACTGCGATTTCAACTCATGTATTGTTTCCCCTTTCTCGTTGTGATATGTTTTACTCGATTATGTTTCAAAGGCAGACGGTTTTTAATTATCATATACAATATAAGTATGTGTAAACACATGTATGAAGGGGCTTGAATCCTGTATTGGTTAAGTCGGTCATGTATATAATTAAAACATGATTTATTGCTTTCACTCGATGATTGTGTATTGAAACTAAAACAATAGAATGAGTACAAAGAAACAAGCATAAACTGTGATTTTTTTTGTGCTAAGCATGTGCTTCTTGCTTTCTTAGCCGCGTCTGAGATTTGAAATCATAGTATATTCCCCCCCCCCCCCCCCCCCCTTTTTAACCCGTTCCCTCATACTACGCTTTCTGACGCATCTGAAGCAGACGACTTTTGAAAACATTGTGACAAAAGGAGAAATTGCCCAAAACGATAAATTTCTCCTTTTGCCACAATGTTTTCAACGCTATTAAACAATTCAACTCATTTATGGAGATTTTTCGCGTTTTTGCCAACTTGTTTTCAAAGTGGTCTGCTGCAGATTGTTGTATGTGGGAAAGGATTAACTTAATAAAGAGGTAAATGCTGGTGGAAGGGCAGTACACTTCTAAACAATGTGATAACGTTAATCCGCGTCATCAATGCACGCAGATGCTAAAGGACACAAGGTCCCTACTTTCTATAATTTGTGTTCCTTTTATATTTCTAATTACTTCATAACTGCATTATTCACGACTTGTGTGTTAGTGAGTATAGATAGTGGCATATATCTGACAGGTTCTATGCAGACTGATTATACGATAAATAGGGTGAACTTTTAAACAAAAGGGCTCTTTTCGTAGATAAACTATTAGTTCTAATGCTATTTTAACAAAATTGGAAGAATTTCTTTGAGACGTGTTACTTTAATTAAGGTAATCCAAAAGTCGTTTTCTGCAGTGTCGTCAGAAAGCATCTGCATGTGGGAAAGGGTCAACACATAGTTACGATTACGTAAATACACGAGGTAAAACGATAACCGCAGAGAACTCTACATGTTATGAAAACTATATTTCCAAATAAATCAAAATCGAAAACCAGTTATACTGAATGAAAGATGATACACCCTAGGGTTATTAGTCGCCGGGCAGAAGCCCGCGACTTCTATTTTTAATAGGTTTTCTGAACTCACATGGGAGGGGGGATTATTATTAGAAAGAAACACATTTAGATGTCTTGAACATATTACAATTGTGTTTGTTTAAAAACACTAAGTAATGACACATCTAAAATGAAATAAATATTCCGATGTTTTAGGTATTTTCAGTTTCTTTATTTTGACTCGCATTTATGTTTTTTTGTTTTATTTACGAAGACAAAACAGCCCCTATTAGCTAGACTGGTATACTTTATTTTACACTATATACTACATGTAATCAAAAGGCGATAACTACAAACCTTTACGTCGCACAGTCTAAATTCGTTTACTTGACTCGCGAATACCAACTGCGTAAATCAATCTCCTTTGCAGAGAGCCACTCTTTACACTCACTTATAAATAGTAAATTATAGGTGATTTAAAATGTTTATTTGGTTCGAAACAAATGAAGAAAGGAACAAACCAAGATAAAACTGGTTTTAATGGAAAAATGACTTTGAACGAACACTCTCTGCCTATAAAGAGAGTTTCAAGAACGACACCTCTGCGAATAAGAAAGAATCGGGTCTTTCGTACACAATTATTTGGTCCTTGACAATTTTAAATGTGTCATTTAATTCCCTAAAGGCATATTGCTTCCGATCTGCATATTGTTATGCATCATTGACACAAGTGCGCTCATCATAATATAATTTTAAAACATGAGTAGTTTGTTATTTTCATTATAAAAAATGAAGGAAAGAATTAAAATAAATTAACATGTAGGGCTAAGTTTATGTTCGAAATTAAGTTTAAATTATACAACAATTTCAATGAGATTTAACTGTTTAGTTGATATTATATTTCGAAGGTGTCTAATTTATAAATATTGGACTACATTTCAACATTTGTTAAAGTATGATATAATTAGGATGCCAAGCTAATATCATTTTGAGAAAAAGAGAAAACTCATGTCTTCAGCGATTTAACCCTTATCTCATTGTTTTAAAAGTAGATTGCTGCAAAGGTGTCCACTGTTGACTTTAAAAGAGGAAAGGTAAAATGGCGTGCTATTGCATGCAAATCCTAAATTGTCTGTTTTGTGATTTTATTGAAAAATAATAAAATTCAAATATTCTGAAAAACATCTTGAAAAGTGTGTGTGGAATTCACAAATCTTATAATTATTCCTTAATGAAAGCACTGTATACATACTAAGACTAATGATTGGCAAGATTACTCATTTCCATTACTGTTTATGATCAATAATTAGTTGGTTGTGTGTATGGTCAACCTACTTTGGAATGGAGATTGATCATAAACAATAAAAGGCTTCAATTATCATTCACTTCGTTGACAAAACAATGCAAGTTATGATACATTTTCACTTGACCCCACCCCTGATGTTCCAATATGCCCCTCAGCTGATAACTGTTTATTCAACTACTATAATGTTAGTGTTATGCATAACTGCAATATGGATATCCGGCGACATTGATGCGTTGCATCAACTTTCTCTTGTAACATCATGATATCGATATATTATCCATTTGCCACAATATTTTATATTCTACAATTAAACTTTAATTACCATTTTTCTACGTAGACGTTTTCAAAGTCGTCTACTTCAAATATGATGTATGGTAGAAAGGGTTTCGTATACGCACTACTCAAATTATGACTTTGTAAAGAAAAAGGCGAAACGATGTTATTACATAATCCCAAACCATGCAAAATACACCCTTCAATCCTAACCGTTATTTATCGTATTCATTTATATGCTTACATTTACAATTAAGGAAATAGTATGATCTCTTTTTTTTGGCAACTCCATTAAATAACATGAAGTAAACAATGATACAATAGCATAGGGTATCACTGAATTTGTGTACTATAACTGCTTTTAGACACGTTACTGCGTACTGAATAAGGAGTCTCAGCTGCTTATAATTAATCAATGGATAACGAACGATATGGACAGAGATTAGATAACCTGCATTAGCAGGCTGATCTTGGTCTGTATTGCACGTAAATATTGCTACAGATCCCGTTTTATAAATGTAGAACTCAGTCACAAGTAAAGAGCAATACACACTAATCAAAACGTATTACGTCATGAAATCATAAATTATTTTTTCAATCGCAATGATATAATCAATGATCCTTTTCAGTGATATTTTCGCCTGCTGTAAATAATTTGAATGATTTTGAATGAAATTAAACAGAAATTCATGAAAGCATTTTTCTCAATAATAATACATATATATATGCTTGAATGGTCACAATCACATTTGCTTATCTAATGCTTGTTAACGATAATAGTTATATTTATGTTAAAGAATCAAACAATTTAATCATGATCGAACCTTAAAATGATTATATATGTACACACGTATTTATATATATATACTTTTTTTGTTATCCATGAACATAAAAGTACACGGTTAAACATTTCACGACAAGTATTAGACATGGCCATTCAAATGGGTACAATAGGAGATATGTGATATGCTTTGAACTGCCCTACTATTTACACGGCAACACCAGGGAGACTCAGTGCCAGCTGGTGAATGTGTCGCCTTTACAGATGTTTACTTGAAACAATATAAGAAAGGATAAGTTTAGTTAATACCTTTAAAAATGTCGAACTAATATGTTAATCCATTCATTCAAATGTGCGTGGTAAATACTCGAGGATTATTGAAATGTATATATACATGTATATATGGATAGATATATATCTTCATACATATATTTTTGTTGAATATATATTTTTAAATTAACTATTGACCAAATATGTGTATTACATATCATATTACACATATGTATGTAAGTAGAAACTTTGTAAATCTTAAATTGATGCAAAATTCCATTAACGTAAGAATAGTCATATTAGTGGAGTAGTAAAACCAAAGCAAGAAATAATCGCGTGTGGCGATATGGAGTCTTATTGTTAGAAACTATTTAAGGTTTAATTGGTTGATTGGGGTTTAACGCCGTATTCAACAATTTTCCAGTAATATCCCGGCGGCAAGTTCACCTATTCATGTGTTTCCTTGCTTTCTCAGTCCAGTAATACACACAACAATCCTTCCAAGCAACTGGCTGCTATTCGACACATACTGGTTAGCCCATTTGGGGAAGACCAATGACTTTTGTCAAACGACGGAAAGAATGTTGGCCGAGCTGGGGATCGAACTCACAACCCCTGGATTGACAGCCCGCATGGCTACCGACTGAGCTACCGGTCTTTCTATAAGGTAACGTGAGACTAACACTCTTTTTATTTGTCGGAAGCTACATCTGGAACTTCACGACGTGTCACGACGTGTAAGCGGATAATAAAGACGCTGGTTTGACTGTATGAATAGTCTCGTACTAAATACCAATTTGTACTAAACCTTTGCACTTATAATAAGAAGGCAAACGCAGTCAGCTTCCTAAGATGCTTTACTAAATGTATCGCCTTTACCACGTCTAGTCGTACAATCATTAAGTGACTCGGTGCCAGTTGATAAATGTGTCGCCTTTACCACGTTTAGTCGTACACGTATCCCATGACACAGTGCCAGCTGATAAATGTGTCGCCTTTACCACGTTTAGTCGTACACGCATCCCATGACACAGTGCCAGCTGATGTATGTGTCACCTTTACCACGTCTAGTCGTAAACTCATCAAGTGATTCGGTGCCAGCTGATGAATGTGTCGCCTTTTTCCACGTTATGTCGTACACGCATCAAGTAACTCGGTGCCAGCTGATGAATGTGTCGCCTTTTCCACGTTATGCCTTACTCGCATCCCATGACACAGCGCCAGCTGATGAATGTGTCACTTTTACCACATTTAGTCGTACACGCATCAATTGACTCGGTGCCAGCTGATGAATGTGTCGCCTTTACCACGTCTAGTCGTACGCTCAGCTGGAGTGACTCAGTGCCAGCTAATGAAAGAGTCGCATTTACCACGTCTAGTCGTACACTTAGCCTGTGACTCAGTGCCAGCTAATGAATGTGTCGCCTTTACCACGTCTAGTCGTACAGGCATCAAGTGACTCGGTGCCAGCTGATGAATGTGTCGCCTTTACAATGTCTAGTCGTACACTCAGCCAGTGACTCAGTGCCAGCTAATGAATGTGTCACCATTACCACGTCTAGTCGTACACATTTAGCCTGTGACTCAGTGCCAGCTAATGAATGTGTCGCCTTTACTACGTCTAGTCGTACGCTCAGCCAGTGACTCAGTGCCAGCTAATGAAAGAGTCGCATTTGCATCAAGTGACTCGGTGCCAGCTGATGAATGTGTCGCCTTTTCCACGTTATGCCTTACTCGCATCCCATGACACAGCGCCAGCTGATGAATGTGTCACTTTTACCACATTTAGTCGTACACGCATCAATTGACTCGGTGCCAGCTGATGAATGTGTCGCCTTTACCACGTCTAGTCGTACGCTCAGCTGGAGTGACTCAGTGCCAGCTAATGAAAGAGTCGCATTTACCACGTCTAGTCGTACACTTAGCCTGTGACTCAGTGCCAGCTAATGAATGTGTCGCCTTTACCACGTCTAGTCGTACAGGCATCAAGTGACTCGGTGCCAGCTGATGAATGTGTCGCCTTTACAACGTCTAGTCGTGCACTCAGCCAGTGACTCAGTGCCAGCTAATGAATGTGTCACCATTACCACGTCTAGTCGTACACTTAGCCTGTGACTCAGTGCCAGCTAATGAATGTGTCGCCTTTACTACGTCTAGTCGTACGCTCAGCCAGTGACTCAGTGCCAGCTAATGAAAGAGTCGCCTTTACCACATCTAGTCGTACACTTAGTCTGTGACTCAGTGCCAGCTAATGAATGTGTCACCTTTACCACATCTAGTCGTACACTTAGCCAGTGACTCAGTGCCAGCTAATGAAAGAGTCGCCTTTACCATGTCTAGTCGTACACTTAGCCTGTGACTCAGTGCCAGCTAATGAATGTGTCGCCTTTACCACGTCTAGTCGTACAGGCATCAAGTGACTCGGTGCCAGCTGATGAATGTGTCGCCTTTACCACGTCTAGTCGTACGCTCAGCCTGTGACTCAGTGCCGGCTAATGAATGTGTCGCCTTTACCACGTCTAGTTGTACACTTAGCCTGTGACTCAGTGCCAGCTAATGAAAGAGTCACCTTTACCACGTCTAGTCGTACACTTAGCCTGTGACTCAGTGTCAGCTAATGAATGTGTCACCTTTACCACGTCTAGTTGTACACTTAGCC
Organism: Serripes groenlandicus; assembly: GCA_031761405.1. Taxonomy (NCBI): domain Eukaryota; kingdom Metazoa; phylum Mollusca; class Bivalvia; order Cardiida; family Cardiidae; genus Serripes; species Serripes groenlandicus. The sequence goes on along the minus strand of JASEVX010000001.1, from coordinate 93,157,670 downwards.
TGTGACTCAGTGCCAGCTAATGAAAGAGTCGCCTTTACCACGTCTAGTCGTACACTTAGCCAGTGACTCAGTGCCAGCTAATGAAAGAGTCGCCTTTACCACGTCAAGTCGTACACTTAGCCAGTGACTCAGTGCCAGCTAATGAATGTGTCGCCTTTACCACGTCTAGTCGTACACTTAGCCTGTGACTCAGTGCCAGCTAATGAATGTGTCCCCTTTACCACGTCTAGTCGTACACTTAGCCTGTGACTCAGTGCCAGCTACTGAAGAGTCACCTTTACCACGTCTAATCGTACACTTAGCCTGTGACTCTGTGCCAGCTAATGAATGTGTCACCTTTACCACGTCTAGTTGTACACTTAGCCTGTGACTCAGTGCCAGCTAATGAAAGAGTCGCCTTTACCACGTCTAGTCGTACACTTAGCCAGTGACTCAGTGCCAGCTAATGAAAGAGTCGCCTTTACCACGTCTAGTCGTACACTTAGCCAGTGACTCGGTGCCAGCTAATGAATGTGTCGCCTTTACCACGTCTAGTCGTACACTTAGCCTGTGACTCAGTGCCAGCTAATGAATGTGTCCCCTTTACCACGTCTAGTCGTACACTTAGCCAGTGACTCAGTGCCAGCTAATGAAAGAGTCACCTTTACCACGTCTAGTCGTACACTCAGCCAGTGACTCAGTGTCAGGTGGTGAATGTGTCGCCGTTACCACGTCTAGTCGAACGTTCATTCTGTGAGCATTTGAAGAACTATTATGAACCACATATTCCCTACATCTCTTTCAGCGCAAACTTTAACAAAGAAGATTCTGCCATGTTCAAAATTGGGCGACTCCTTTTTTCATGTTATTAGAGTCTTGCAATATTTTGATAACTAAAATGCAAGCAATGTTGATTTCAGATGAGACAGGTCATAACGAACGGACGCTTCTGGATCTGTATTGTTTTCAAAAACTTAAATACTGCCATTTAGATGGAAAGAAATATAAATGATCGTATGTATTTTGATCGTGATTTGTAACATTTCATATAGTTTATAACTCTGGTATTATCAAACAAATTGAAAGTGGTTAGATATATAGTTTATAGGATGTATGTGAATGTATATGAGCCGTTCCACAATAAAACCAACATTATTGACTCAGCGTTAAGTATCGACCCGGATCAGCCTAAACATACCGCGCAGGCTAACCCGGACAGACAATTTTCGCCTTCTGTGGATTTTCTGTTTCAGGAATCATTATGTTACACCTCTATCCACCTGAGACGGAATGTCGGCCCGGATTAGCCTGCGCGGACTGGGTCGATACATTACGCAGATCCAATAATCTTGGTTTTCTCGTGGAATGGGTCATATATATATGTGTGTTATCATTTCCTACGCCAATATTTCTCAGTGTTATGTTTGCTGGTATATATATCTGAATATTTGTGACAAGCGTGCGGTACGCTGACGGATGTTGTATTATATGTTATACATGTTGTTATGGGTCGATGGCCTTAAATCAATAGATATTTTTCATTGTAATTGTCATTGTCATTGTTGGAAGCCGCCAGGAGGCGGCGTCCTGTATGGATGCTTTTAATTTTCGGTCAAGGAGAATATTTAGACCTGCCAGCGTGACCACATATCTTGATTTCTCTTTGTCCTTTCTAAGTACATTAATTTAAGGTAATGACTTTTAAAACATCCCTTTTACACTCTATATACATGTGTGAGTTTTACAAATTAAAAACAAAAGACAAAGGCCAGTATATTAATTGAATGCATGTACATTTTTATTGAAGCGAAATTCATACTGTATCTACTCTAGACAGTAAAATAGAGAACCCTTCTATTGAATTTGTAAATGTAGTCTGGTTCCTTGAAATTACATGCTATGATATATTACGCAGTAATTAGACGAAGAAGCCTCGAAGAAGCCCGTATTCACTAAACTTTTCAATTTAGATATTTGTCTAAATCTAAATCTTAATATTTAGTCCACGTTTTAGATTTAATCCGTATTCACCAACGCGTTTAAACCGATCCCAATTTGGTCTAGTCATGTAGTGTGTAAATGTCGTAAGCGGCCACGCAGCGACTCTGGTTCCCAAATCAAGTTAAGAGCTAAAATAAAAGACAGTACCATTCATCTATAGTCTATTTATAGATTTTCATTTTTATCGCAATTTCACTTACATTTTTCATTTGCTTTGCTTTTAATAATCTGACTTTCATGTTTAGTACATACTGGATTCAAAGTTAACTTTGAGTACAATTGTCATCGCAAAATGCAGACATGAAAAGATTTAAACCACAGAAAAATCTGTTTCAAGATCAATTTCGTTCTTTTTCGCTGTTGCAGTTCCAAATTTCATGAATATCGCGGTAAACACGATATCGGTGTATTTTGCCTAGCCAACAACATGTTTTATCACGGATGCGATGTGATCATCCAGAATACTTAAATGAAATGAAATCTTCTGGTTCTTACAAACAAAGTGTGATCGGATTAACTGAATTGTATTTAACTTATCACTGTAAATGTAGACAACATTTCAACTCTTATATCAACTGGTAAATTTACAGTTTGAGAAATAAATTCAAGTAAAATTTCAAGCACTGGTTTTACGTTTTCAAAAAAATTGAAACTAGTTCCTATGTTAAGCCTTTCCCTTATACGTAGCACATTAAGTAAAAATTGGAACATCTTGCTAAATGAAGGTATAATTTATGGACATAAAGTAGAAAACATTGTAGCAAAAGGATAAATTCCTCGTGATCAATTTCTCTTTTTGTCACAATGTTTTCAAAAGTCGCTGCAGCTATTGTCAGTCTTTTGGATTATGTGTACATAGAAATACGTTTACTTGATTTTCTGAATGCTAATCACGAAACGAGTTCACATCAGTTTCGTCAACTCGAGATTGTGCGTTTGTAATCCGACAGCTTTGATTTTCAATTGCTCAATTTGCCACAATAATTTCAACTCTTTTCAATTATCTTACTATCATTTATAGAGATTTTCTATGTTTTGTACTTGATAATTTTAAAGTCTGTCAGAGTAAACATCATTGAAATCATTGTGGCAAAAGGAGAAATTGCTCATAATGAGCAATATCTGCATTTTCCACAATAATTCAACACTTTTCAATTATCATACGATAATTTATAGAGATTTTTTCTCTTGATAATTTCAAAGTCGTCTCCTGCAGATTTGTTTTATATGGGAAACCCTTATCCATTATCATGACTTACCGATACAAACGAAAAACAGATTTTTTTGTGTGTCAGCATTATTTGATAAAACATTATCATAACAGGGCGTGTGTTCAATACAAATAGTTGATTGTTTTTGGTACTAATTTAAATTTATCATAACCTCTTGTCCATTTATCTTTAGTAGTATATGTCACTTTTTATGATCAGCTTAACTCTAAATTATCTCATTCACTTAAAACACAGACCCTGCCAGGTTAAATATCCTACATAAAACTTATATCTTCAATAATCGATATCAGCATTACTGACTACAGATTAAATTTTTCTAATGTTTGTGGATTTAAATGATCTTTTTACTTATTTCTTCATGTGAAACGAAATATTGCGGCTTCTCTTTGATGCTTTGCATCAAACATCCGTCTTGTATGATATGGTCATACTACTTCCGTGTATATCATGCTAGGCGCGGTTGGAACATGCGTCGATATACCATAATGTTACCATAGCTACTAGATTCATAACAAGTATGTGCTATGTACAATGGTTCAAATTACAAACTTGGAATGTTTAACCAATAACGATGAAATTGCAAATATGTATACATATCGTCAGAGGCGTCTATGATGCTTGTATGACAAGATGGCGAACCAACACTGTCGTTATGGGACTGTGCTGATCATGATCCTCAATGTTTCTTAAGACTTTCCCTTATATAGACGCTTTCTGACGCCTCTGCAGCAGACGGCTTTTAGAAAATATAGTAACAAAAGAAGAAATTGCACAAAACGTGCAATTTCTCCTTTTGCCACATTGTTTTCCATTTTTTTGTCATAGGTTATCCATTCAATTATGGAGATTTTCTATTTTTTGACAAAATACGTTCAAAGTCGTCTGCTGCAGTATTGTCGTATGACGGAAAGGGTTAAGTCCGCTTCCGTATGACATGACCAATACATAGTTAAACAATCGTTCTAGACGTTTGTTGAGCTTTTCTTTTATCGGAGTGTTCAAAGATACGCAGATAATAAGACTGGAACAAGTATACTCTTTGAAGTTATTTCGGAATTCATGTATTGTTTTTTATTCTTATGGAATCTACAACAAACAGTACATCACTTTGAATGTAAAAGGATTCCAAGAACGGATAGCTTTTATAAAATGAGAGATTGAAATAATCCAATGTTAACTTCAGGGAATTATTCCAGTCCGATCTCAAATTAGTGTTTCATAATTGTCTTTGAGCATGACTTTATTGTTAAACAAAGGATTGTATAATTACTCATGTTCCCACATGCAGCGATCCCGGACTATCGGATATTCGAGAGATTTACCGGACTTTACTGGTCATTATGTGCGTTCTGGATTTATGACAGGCTATTGACTTTTGACACGCCCTCCCTCACTCAGGCTAATTTTCATCCGGAATTAAACCCTTACACAGAATTATTAAACCTTTACCCTTCTATGCGCGTCGTTAGACAGAGTTTGACGAAACTTCATCGAGCGGTATAAAAACAGTTTGTTTTAAAACAGTTAGGCCAGGGTTAGGGATATCCTTTGCACTGCCGGCTTCCTCGTGTAGTTTCATCTTTGTCTACATTGCTCCGTTCTATCTGACATTTGTCTAACACATGTTTCTGTCTGATTCTGTTCTGTATTGTGCTCACTAATAATTTAGTTTTGATTTTATTATGAAATAATCTAAGGATTAACCCTTAGTGCAGATTAATTTTGAAAACGTTATGAAAGACAATGTTTTCAACTTATTTCAACAATAATTTATACATTAATTTTAAGACCTTTCCGATATTTTGAATGGATTGTTTTCAATGACGTCTACTGACGAATTGCTGTATGATGGAAAGAATAACACAAAGCACGTGCTTCGTTACCAAGGTAACACGGTGTTACAGCAATTCGAGTTTAATTAATTCTGTGGTTTTAACTACGCCGTATTGTACCTTTTGTGTGTTGACCAGCCGGATTATTGGTCAGCTGATAATAAATTGTGACTCATAAGTGACCCTTAATTGGCATGAATATTACATTTATTATGTATTCCATGCATATCGATTGGCTTAACCTTGTCGACGAGAAATGGCACTTCCACACTCTGGTGCAATTTTACTGTATTCTGGGAAAAGGAATGTCTCCTTTTCCACCAATGGACTAGTTATTCAAAGACATAAAGTTGTCCTTAAAAATCAACTGTTGCCATTTTAAACATTTTTGAAGTCATATTTCGCAAATAAGATCTTATATCCATGTGTTTCCCGACTTTCTCGTTTAAACCTTTTTACCTTGCCAACCAACTATATTCCACTAGATGAAGTTGTGCCAATATGTGGAAGAAGAACTATACCCTTTCTCACATACAACAAATCTGCAGCAGACGACTTCGAAAATACCAAGACAAAACTATAGACACTCTCCATATATAAAATAATAATCATTGCATACATTGAAAGCAACATGAGTAATTTCTCCTTTTGCCTCAAGGTTATCTAAAGTTGTCTGCTATATATGTCTGCATCCGTAAGCTGGAATGGGGTTACACAAACATAGTCAGAAACAATGAAAGACCACGCCGGTGTCTTTTAGTACACACAACGTCTTGGCGGACGATCCTAGCTGTTGTTGGCTGACCTATCGTCGCTGGACGGACGGTACTAGCTGTTCTTGGCTGAGCTATCGTCGCTGGACGGACGGTACTAGCTGTTCTTGGCTGAGCTATCGTCGCTGGACGGACGGTACTAGCTGTTCTTGGCTGAGCTATCGTCGCTGGACGGACGGTACTAGCTGTTCTTGGCTGAGCTATCGTCGCTGGACGGACGGAACAAAGGCAACACTGAGAGCACTGAGCCTATTTGAACGTTATAGAGCGCGATTAGTTTTAACAATATTTTATTTACATTTTCTACAATATAAACATAAAAGTACATGGGCATAACAAGTGGATCAATTTCGGATTGGAAAAGAAGTTTTAAAATACTAATATTAATTCCTCTTCTTACCGCGATTAGTCACACGTTCTGTGATACGGTCGACAAGAGACTAAATGCACCATTTATTCAGAATCAATATCTTACTGACATTATATGGCGGGTCCTTGTGGGATTTGCAGTCAATGACTAACGAAACAGTAATCTATAATATTGATATTGAGTGCTTCTCCAAAGAAAACCAACCTTAGCGTATTTAAGACAAGTGCTATGATCAGTGCCCTGTGAAAACTAGCCCATCGCTGCTGAAGGAATCTAAACTATGCTGCTTAAAAGACATTTCATTTAAGCTTCAATGACGTATTGGTAAACCATTTCCCTCATATAGACGCTTTCTGACGCCTCTGCAGCAGACAGCTTTTTGAAAACATAGTGACAAAAGAAGAAATTGCTCAAAACGAGCAATTTCTCCTTTGACCACAATGTTTTCCACTTTTAGTCATAGGTTATCCATTTAATTATAGAGATTTTCTATTTTTTGACAAAATATGTTCAAGTCGTCTGCCGCAGAATTGTCGTATGAGGGAAAGGGTTAACAATGCAGAGCCAGATCAGCGTTTTGAAATACCAAAACATATATTATACATAAGTGTTCTTTTTTCTGTTTTAGTTAATAACATATCCATGTCAGTGTTCAATGTGTGTGATGTGGGCACTGAGCGTTTGCATGCTGTTTTACTCCGCCTTCAACAATTGTTCCGTTATGTCATTGGGTTTCGTGGATAAGTTACTGGCGAGTCAGTCGTGAGCGTCATGGAGGGACAGCCATTAATAACGTGTTAAAAGTAGTTGGTATGACCCGGTCGAGAAAGCGGTTCATGCATTAAGGCAGGTCACAGTGGAAAGACGTCATGCATTAAGGCAGGTAACAGTGGAAACACGTTCACTTTTGTGTTGACTTGTAGAATATCAAGCGACTCGAAATACAAACATATTTATTAGACTAAAATAGTACAGATATTGTATATATCAAAATAGCAATATAGTTGTTAACCTTTTGCCACATATATGAGCATTTTAATGCATCAGAAGGCTCCATGGAAACAGTGGAGCAACGTTCGCTTTTTTGGTTTAAAGTAATTACTCACAGCACACTATATAATATATATTTTGGTATTTCAAAACGTTGATTACATTTCATCCTTGTTATATAAAACACTGAGTCATTTCTTTGTCGTTTATTAAAAGCGATGCGTATTTTCTGACACAGACACATTTTTGAACGCTCTGCAGCAGACGACTTTTCTAAATCATTGTGAGAAAAGGGGAAACTGAACATAGCGCCCAATTGCTTCTTTTTCACTTTATGATTTAAATTTTGTTTAAACTTTCATTAAATCGAACATAATATATTTGAATATTTTTTGAAAATCCATCATATGATCATATAAATGTAAATTGCTTATTGTTTTGAATATCCATCATATGATCATATAAAGGTAAATCGTTTTGAATATCCATCATATGATCATATAAAGGTAAATTGTCTAAAAATTACAAAACAGGTTTGAGTATCAGTTTTGTGTCAACATATGCATCTAGGTATTACTAACATGTAAACGGACAGTGGAGGTTTGGTTGAGACTGCGAATGCACTGACTCACCTGAATATTCACTGTACGCACGTGCATTAAGACCCCAAATCGCTAAACGCGTCTCATTTGTAAGCAGTAGTTTACTCATGTACCGTAATTATGTAAATAATGGATACATTTAAAGCCATGTTCCGTTTCTGTGATTGCAAACGTCGCACTTTCAATTGTGTGCATTTTTTACTTTCATAAAGCGTTTCTTTTGGAAATAATAACACTCTGAAATATTATATTATGCACTAGTTGGACCAAATGTATGTTAAAACAGTTAGGCTGCCAAAAGGCTCGACCAAAATTGAACATAGAGCAAAAACAAACTTTTCGTATGCTAAAACAAAAGAGTCGAACCAAATCTAAGGATAAACGCTTTGATTAATTAATAGATCAGCTTCGCATGAACAAGAATAAATATGAGCAATCTGTCTCGGCAACCAACTTTAGTGATGTTCTAATTCCTCATTGACAAATGCTGCTGATTAATCTTGACCGCACCAATCAAACGCGACCCTGTCCCCTCATGGGCGAACAGTGAAGAGTATGGCTAGCCGGAACATCTGTTTTATTTATCGGACTCGTCATTGTTCACACATATCTACGAAACATTAACTAAAAGCTAGATGTGTGACTCCAAAAGGGTTTATTGATATGTTATTGTGTTGTAACGAAGCTAGGATAGCAGGATATATGAGCCGTTCCACGAGAAAACCGACATTGCGTAAAATATCGACCCGGATCAGACTCTGCGTAAAGTATAGACCCGGATCTGACTCTGCGTAAAGTATCGACCCGGATCAGACTCTGCGTAAAGTATCGACCCGGATCTGACTCTGCGTAAAATATCGACCCGGATCAGACTCTGCGTAAAGTATAGACCCGGATCTGACTCTGCGTAAAGTATCGACCCGGATCAGACTCTGCGTAAAGTATAGACCCGGATCTGACTCTGCGTAAAGTATCGACCCGGATCAGACTCTGCGTAAAGTATCGACCCGGATCTGACTCTGCGTAAAGTATCGACCCGGATCAGACTCTGCGTAAAGTATCGACCCGGATCAGTTAAGTATGCAGGCTATAACCCGGACAGATACTTTTCGCATCCTGTGGATTTTCAGTTTCAGAAATTATTACACTTTACAATTATCCCCCTTAAACGGAATGTATCGACCGGACTGCGCAGCCCGATCTGGGTCGATACATTACGCAGGGTCCATACTGCTGGTTTTCTCGCAATACGGCTCACATGAAGATCCCTTGTAACGTGACGCGGTTCCTTATTTCCGTCTGCCACATCAGCGACATGGTTTAAAGTTGTGTTTTGTCACCACTAGAAACGACGCTACACGTCACCACTGCGTATTGATTCATACAATCAGCGTCCGCCTATCAGGAACGAAACAGGATTTACATATCGATCTGCCAGCGCGCCAATGAGAGACGAAGACTGGACATGTAGTGTGGATGATATTATAGAATTCCGTTTGCATGAACAAGGTGCCTAACGCGAAAGTTCCCATTGATTCATTCCGGAAACGAAGGCATACTTTAGACTGTCATTCTCTTTCACGAGATTGTCCAGTTACCGATATCCTATTAGGTCTTTATGCTACATACTCGAGTATGATTATGGCAGATGTCATTTAACGACGTCGGGGGATTTTGGGACAATGTAATTCCTCGTACCGACTTACAGCAAATCTGCAGCAGAAACATTGAATTGTAGACACATTTACAATACTATGGGGGAAAAAAACCTATTTATGATAGAAAACGTATTGAACTGAGTCGAAAAATTGTGGCACAAAGATAAACTGTCATTTATAAGCAATTATCCCTTCCGTCAAAATGTTTTCAAAAGTTGCCTGTTGCAAATACGTAAAAGTCCGTCTGTATGTTGGAAAGGGCTAAGATTCAGATAATACATTGCAGTAATTTACATCTCTTTCAGTACATTCGATCGAATGTATAAGTATAACCATGTAAATCGGGCAGCGACAATGTATACCATGTATGTCCGTACACAATCCAGATCAATCCCTATGTTGTGGGTACTCAAAATAATCGTCTCAGTGAGACGATTCTTTTAAGTACCCACATCATAGAGTTTGAGGGTCATATAAGGATTTTGGATATGAAATACTCGTCTTATTTAGAGCTCTGAAATTTAGTCGATATAAAATTAACCCTTTTTCTGATATAGACGCCTTCTGACGCCTCTGCAGCAGACGGATTTTTGAAAACATAGTGACAAAAGAAGAAATTGCTCAGAACACAATGTTTTCCACTTTTAGTCATAGGTTATCCATTCAATTATAGAGATTTTCTATGTTTTGACAATTTATGTTCAAAGTCGTCTGCTGCAGAATAGTCGTATGGGGGTAAGGGTTAAACAAATATCAGGCTAAATACGCGTTGGTTAATTTTTAAATTTTAATTAGTGTTCTTTGCATACATTCCAAGTCGGATCGAGAGTTGCGGTTTGAGTCTCGTTCATTCATGTTAAGGATTGTGAATGGTAGTGGTTTGCTTTCTCGGCGAATAGCTTTGCTGATATTTCAGTATGACTGTTACGATATTGCTAGTTATAATACTTTGACCGGTAATACTGGTGCATGGTAAACGTCGTGCTATACACGTGGACGCATTTGACAGCTACTTCGATGAGCAATTTCTCCTTTTATTAAAATGTTTTCAATAGTCGTCTGCTGCAAATGTGTCAAAATGTGTCTATATGTGGGAACGGATTAAAATAATCGTCTCACTGAGAGGATTCTTTTGAGTGCCCACAACATATGGCTTAGAGGTCAACTAAGTATTTTAGAACACGAATATCTCCCATCATCTTGAGCTCTGTTTATTTGTGCATGTTTCTATTGAGCCCATAGTCAAATTGTTTTTCACAATCGCCTAGCATTGTTTTATGGCTTGATGGCGTTCGCTGGTAGGTTTGTTCATTGGTCACATTAACATCGTCGCGAATCGTGTGATGCACACCGAATAATGTTGGCTTTCCGAAAATAACATAAATTGAAACAGGTTGATATGTTATTGTGTTTACTTTCTCTAACATATTGTAACTTATTAGTATATTTTCGAAAACGGAAAAGGCATGCAAGACATCCTTAGAAAAACGGCCATTCGAAAATTTGAATCCATTTGAAAATGGATCAGAATATTATTGTTCAAGTTTATGACTTAGCCATACATATATTAAAGTAGCTTCCAGGGGATTATTCTTTTCGCCAAGGTCGGGGAAAATGATTTAATATTGGCGGAGAATTGCTGAACTAGAATCTCGTTCTACCAGATTGCTGCTGAATATGAATGTCATACGTGTGTATTCTGCAACTTTGCTGTTAAAACGGAATCTCGTTCTGAAAGAATTGTAAATGTGTCAATGTTAGGTTCAACCGTAAAGCTATATATGATTCATCATTAACACTAGCATGCCTGGAGGTTGGTTTTCGTGTGGCATGCCTGCAACTACATCCCGGCTGTTGTCGTCCTGTCGCTATATATCTATGCCCTACTCTCTGTTATCCAATATAGAAATTTACGTCCAATAAAAACAACACAACAATACAACTATACAATTGGGTCGAACATTAACGCGTGAGTCATGCATGAATATGATCTCCTCCCGGAACTGCCTCTTGACGGCAATTTACAATATTCTGAAGGGCATTTTCAATATTTTGTCTGCTTTGTTTGAACGGTGTTTTACGCCACTTTCGACCGTTTTTCCCCGTTATATCACGAGGTTACTGCCTTGGTAAATTACCAGTACTGCTGGTATTTTCTATCCTGACACAATGTCACCAGCCGTAATGCTATCCCTGCAAATCATGTGCAAAAGAGGGAAGCCATTAGTATCATATTTAAAGTACACGTATTTGGTTTGGCCGCACCCGGCTTTTGTGTGGTTTTCTACAACAATGTTTTTCAACACTATAGCAGAATGACGTGTTCAGTCATAGAGAGTTTCCAAGTTTGTTATATGTGGGAAAAGGTCAACCAGTTCACGGGCGTGCCAATTCTCAAACGTTGACCCTTTTCAAAATAATTCGATCACATGATCAAGATCTACACTGTTCGCGCATAATTAGTGTAAGCTCTTTAGAAGCGTCTGTCATCTCGTGTAGATTCAGATACGACAAAGCAGATGGATATTCTGAATTATACTTATAGAGAAATGTCAACTTTTCTATGTACAGGCTTATGTTATGGTAAAGGGGTGAAGCCACACAAAAACCGACACTCGGAGGATTAACTAAACTGGCAATTCAGATCAGATTGCATAGTTTTCATACAGATATAACATGCTCATAAAATATTTGATCGAATCCTCGGTGGTGCGTCCGGCTCGGATGTGGGAGGTTGCGGGTTCGATCTCCGACCGGGTCATACCAAAGACTTTCAATTGACCACCGTAACATATTTGCACAATATTCATATAGTATTCATATAGCCAAAACATGTTCATAAATACCTTAACTATTTGATCAACTGGATGACGATGGTGGACGACTATGGCTAGACAACTGACAAATGTTGGATTGGATCTTCCGTGGCCGTAATTACCCGAAAGTCGGTTTTCCTGTGGCTTGACTCATTATGCATGAACGGCTGTTGAACTCCGATCTATAGCGTACAGCAGCTGTTATTGATATATAGTGTAGGTATCATAGCATAATATATAACGTTGACATCACCTTTATGATCTGATATATGTGTATGCTTTTCATCGGCATTGGCTGTTGTGGTCACCAATGTCATTAATTCGAATTGCACAAGCAGATTAGCTAATTTAAAATTGAAATGTGATTTATTACACGTCATTGTTCGGGGTTATCCAAAGAAGTGGTAACATTCATACGAATCCTGTTTAGCCGATGGGCAAGCGCGCGGATTTCAGTCGTTAATTGTGGGATGCCCTTTGGCAAGGCATATTTCAAAGTCTTGTACTGGTAAGTTATACAGGGATCGTGAATACGTGAACTGTAGCAGTGATAAACATAACAAAATGCTGAAAATATCGTTTAATATTAATGTATTTTAACATTGAAATCAGTAATGTCGAAGGTGTAACACGCTGTATTGAAAATATAATATGTGTTGGAACAAATGTCCAAATTATCCGATATCATACGTCGTTAAAATAATAGAAAACGCACTGTTTACATGTGTGCACAGGCGAAATGATTTTTTTCTTTTAAATAAGTGTTTATCAACACTAACTGCTGGATATACTAGCCAAATGTTAGAAAACAAACCAACAATCAAAGTACCACAAGTGTATAAAGGAGTATGTAGATGTTAGCATTGACATTGAGATAGCGGACACCAGCTTGTATCGAGTTGACGGTTGGTATCAACAACTATAACGACATTCAGTTTTGTTTCTGTATCCCATGACTCATGTTTAATAAGTCAAATCAAAGTATAAAAAGTACTAACATCTGGTAGGCTTGTTAGTGGTATTGGGAAGAATATGATCGGTTTATAGTTAACTGTTACTGCATGAGCGTTGTTCCAGGAAATCGAACCTTAGTGTCTTTATTAAACTTATGAACGAATATCTGACTGTACATTAGTGGTATCTGATCAAAATGGAAACTATTTTGCAGAAGTTCTTGAATCCTTCTATGGGTTTCTGGCAAATAGTGCTAAGTCAGATAACAGGTCCCGGACCAACACTAGTTGCAAAAGACTTAAGGCTTGTTTTTGTTTTCGCAGAGCACAGCTCAAATACGCTGTTTGCCTGGAAGCCTTTGGATAACGGATGTAGAAAAAATACCAACCCTAGAAGGTCGGTATTCATGGTATGCCACTTAATAATGCTCGGTTTTTCATGTGACCTGGTCCAATAGATACAAGACGAATTTTGATGCTAAGCATCAAAGACGCCGCGCATGATTTTAAGGTATGACTTAAAGGGAAGCAGGTGCAGTTCAATACATTTAAATAACCTGTGCAAACGGACAGGATGTAAAGAAGGCCAAATGTACCTTTATCTTAAACAAGAAGGCCAAGATGTTCCTTATTGCTCACCTGGATACCATAGTCTATAATAAAACGTTATCAAGAGCAAAAAGGGTCCATTTTGACGTAGGGAGTATACACTTTATATGCTACGATCTATATGATATTCAGCATGTACAGTTTAGTCGTGAAATGACGAGTTAAGTCTTCAAACCATTTGTTTTACCGTTTGCTTAACATTGACTGCAACAATAAAGTGTCATACAAGCTGAAGTTTCTTAATTTTAAATCTGCTCTAACTAGATCAATTAGATAAACAAACAACATAGATACTGAAATATTAACAGATATTAACTTAAGTGTTAATGCCTCTAGTTATAAGTTAAGTGTGACACAAGCTTTGGAAGGAGAGAGGGAAGTCTATTCTCCTTCGAGTTGAGCAGAAGTATGATAACAAAAAACGAGAGTATATAAACAAAAAATACAAATAATTCTAAGTTTAAACATATTTAATATCGAAATTAAGCATTTATGAAATTAAAAGAAAAAGTTTTCAAGTATAGTCAACATTTAGCAAGAATACAATGGTCTGAATGAATAACTGTATGGGGAGGAACGTTTTAAGTTTAGTAATACAACAGAAATAAATAGGAAAAAACATCACCGGAATCTTTTTTCTGAGCTTTGATGAATCGAGTCGTCAGAGCAGTAAACCAAACAATTAAAAAAGCGTAGCCTAGTGAACTCCGTAAATCAACTCATAAAAAAAAGCTTAGCCTAGTTAGTTGGGGAACAGTTATTAAAAACAATTTAAATGTGTCTAAAGTTTTGTAACAACTGTAAAAGATGTACATATTTTGTATCTTGTTGTTTCTTAAATCAGTTAATACAATTTTTCAATCATAAAGGCTGTTTTTTCAAACATAATACAGAGTTTTTCTTTACAATAATATTTGTTGGTTTCTTCCTTTTCGATTACGTCACCCCATGGTACAAAATTAAAACCTATCCCATACTGACGCCGCGCTTCCACGCGGCGTCAATAACCTTGAAACAGTCATAGAGTCGATTAATACTGGCCCTATAAGGACAAGCTGTGACATTTCACTGAGACGTTTTTTATTGTAACCTTATGAAGCGGCAATGCGATCTTGAAGAGTAAAACAAGCACACGTACATACAATATGATATGAAAGCGAAATTACGTATTTTGGTCACTTACATGCTAATGGCGTCGGGTGTAAATTATCAAATAATAATTGTAACATTATTAATGTATATTATATATGGTTTGAAATAACTCATGTCACAATAATAAACAATTAACTTGTTTGCATACTGGTGGCTTATATAGGCATTCAGGACATTTGTAGCGAATTCCATAAGTCTGAATCTGACAAACTCAAAGGTTTCAGGTCTTTTTTTCCCCTAGTATTTTTGTCAGGGTACCAGGTCAATTACACCATACGCGGTTTTCATAAATATATGATAATTTATCTTAATCTATATATACAATCTATAGGGAGAGCGAATATAATGTAATGGACAATGCATTTTCAGTAAAAATGTCAGAAATAAATAAAGTAGCCTTTTACAAATGTTTATGTAATGAAGTGAACATGATTGAATTGGATAAGATGGATGGGTCGAAAAATGATAGCATATTCTTATTGTTTCCTTTATAAGTAATACGCAACACATACTCTCTTAGAATATATATAATACCGTTCTGCTTCGTTTTAGTGCAACAGTTAAACAGAGGGAAGTTACGGAAAACCACTCAACGTAAATGTACAGAAATTCGTACAAGAACTTTTGCAACTTGTTAATTGTGTGCAAAGCATTATTCTCCCGCTAACAAACTGTCAATATGTCGTTAATATGAATATCATGAATTTCATTCTTGTACCATTTAGTTGTTCATAGGGGCGTAGCTCCCTTAAGGCACTGTAGGCACGTGCCTACGCATTTTTTTCTCAAAATGCCCCAAAATGCAGCTGCGGCGACAGACATCTGCGTAATGTACCAACCACATCAGCCTGATCCGGCCGACACATTCCGTCTTAGGGGGATAGATGTATAGAGTAGTTATTCCTGAAACAGAAAATCCTCAGGAGGCGAAAAGTGTCTATCCGGGTAGGCCTGTGTGGAATGCTTAGGCTGATCCGGGTCGATACTTTACGCAGAGTCCACACTGTTGATTTTCTCACGAGACGGCCTACACATTGATTATTGCAAAGCTACGCCCCTGGTTCATTGATATTTGTTTTGATTAATTAAGTCGTAGATTGATTGAGTGATCCTTCGTTCGTTAGTTTGATCGTACATCCGTTCGTTCGTTAGTTTGATCGTCCATCCGTTCGTTCGTTAGTTTGATCGTCCATCCGTTCGTTCGTTAGTTTGATCGTCCATCCGTTCGTTCATTCGGTTTTTTGTTTGTTCGTTTATTCTTTCATTCACGATTTCTCAGTGTAATTCTTAGTTGCTACGTAATGTATGTTAAAAATAGACCGATTTCGATTCCATTCGGCTATATGGAAGAAATAATCGGCATCAATAATCTTACTTTGTTTTCATATTAAGAACTCATCGAAAAGCCCGGCTAGCTCAGTCGGTAGATCACGACATACTTAATGTCGGGGTAGTGGGTTCAAGCCCCACGTTTAATGTCCTTCTTTTCCCCATCACTCTGCAATTTTGGTAGAATCAATAAAACGTCCCAAACAAAATATTTGTCAATTACAGAAGGATAGACGGACATAAAATGATTGTCCGATTGTCAGTTACGTACACATTATAACACAAATCAAGCTTTGGTCTCGATACAAGGTTGCGTGAAATCAGACGGGAAAAGCATATATGTTACTAGTTAATGTGTAATGAAATGCTTTGTGCGGTCACATTTGGCAACATTTGAGGTCAGTATGATTGAAAAACCACGACTGAGAAATACAAGCCCGGGGGTGAGTGACATAGGAAAACCACAGCCTCACCCTGACCCTTGAACCAGTCATCGGCGTGATTAGTCTAATTACCGGAACACATGTCTCACGTATTTCTTACATTTGGATCAACGTATGCAATAATAATTAAAAACAACTTAACTCTTTCAGCGCCAAAGGCAATATTCAGGTGTTTGCAAACAATACTGATTCATGCGAGTCAGCTCGTATCGAGCTGTCTCACCTGAAATCAGCATTGTTTGCCTTTTAGTTATCAAAATAGTCCAAAATTTAATTATATGAGTAATGGAGACGCCCGATTTTGAACATGGAAGAGTCCACTTTAAACAATTCGGCGCTGAAAGAGTTAAACGGGGTTCTATGATACTAACCTAAGGCATTTCCGATCAGTGTAGGTACATATCAACTTCATGCATCAGCCCTGTCTTGTCTGCATTTGAACTATTCACAGAATCTGTCAAGACCCCTGTTAAACATAACAGAACACATCATTTATTAAGACTTGTATAGGTGCATTGAATAGATAAAATAAATGCATACTTTAATCGTATGAACAAAGTGATACACAAACACATTACATGCAGTTGAATAATATATAATTTTTGAAATGGAGAATTATGAAATCGCATATATTCGGATAATAATAATTTATTTAGAGAGGACACTGATTTGACATAGTACATGTATGCAAGTCAATCTTTCATGGGGGCCTCAAACATAAACAAAATGAAACATAAAAAACGTGTATTATGTATGAATAACTCAATATTACAATTATACATACAGTTATAAATATGGACATAGTAATGTCTATTACTATATCATAGAACAGACATATATCAACATATTTTTTGTCAAGGTTCATGAAAAACAATTTTACTACAGTTATCATCGAAATAAGATTGCTTTATCCAACGAAAATACGGATTTGAAATGCTGAACTGACGTTGAGTTTTGGCTATATGAAGGAAGGGAATACCAAACTGATGAGCCGGAATATAAACGTATTTCGATATATTTCCAAGTTGTTGGGTGTACACAACTGCAATGTAGTTGATGAACGTAAGAGTTTTGCATGTATATCAGACGTAAAATTAAATGATGTCCTTAGATAATCAGGGCCATTTCCCCGCAATGTTTTAAACATTTGAATGGCTTTCTGACTCGTTCAGGAAATGTCATCCATTTAAGTTCAGCAAACATTAAAGATGAAGGGGTGGTAAAATCACAATCAATGATTACCCTGGCAGCACTTTTCTGAAGTTTCACTAGTTTTTCTTCAAGATTATTTGTGCAATTTCCCCAGATAACACAACAAAAATCTAAATGTGGAAGTAAGTATGCATTATAAAACGTTTACGATTGTCATTTGAGATAAATAATTTGATTCTTGATAACATATAGAGATATGTATTATCAGATAGCACTGGCGGAAGACATTTATCTTGTCACAAATTAAATGATATGAATTTTTTAACAACTTAGCCCATATATACAGATTGTTTTATATCTAACACTTCTCACCTAAAATGGTATAACTTACCATATTGACCTGATCCTGAACTGACCTTTATATAAAGATATATAGTTTGTACGAAGATATATAGTCGTACGAAGTATTTTTAACAACAAATACGATTTGTTTTATGCAAATAGAAGTATAAGGAAAGATGACACGCATGTAAGTCGGAATGAAATACTAGTGTGTAACAAGCATATTTTTATTTGAACACATGTCAAGACCAGGTCTTTATCGTTCAATAATATTTAAATCTGAATTTCCCATACATCTTTTGGAATATGGTGGAAAGAAAAGAAGTGTTTCACACATCTGGGAAGAAATAACCACAACCATTTTGGATTTTCCCAAACCGCACGTACATCATCATGAGTCAAGCGTTCACGATGAACTCAGCTGTTTACAAAACCGACCTACCCACTATACCCAGAGTTTATCCCTTACCCCTTTCACTTATATAGACGCGTTATGTCGCCTATGCAGCAGACGGCTTTTTGAAAACATAGTGACAAAAGAAGAAATTGCACAAAACGTGCAATTTCTCCTTTTGCCACAATGTTTTCCACTTTTTGTCATAGGTCATCCATTCAATTATGGAGATTTTCTGCTACAGAATTGTCGTATGAGGGCAAGGGTTAAACCACCGTCTGAACTAAGGGTAGACGTTATTTTGAATGAGACGTTGCTGGAAAAGAAGATTGTTTGTAGATTATTGTGCTCCTCAAAGAGAAAAGTTTACTTAGTAAACATTGATATTACAATACGATAATCATTTTTTTTTTTATCAGTAAACGACTCTTAATAATCGTATAAGTAAAGCATTTCAAACATACAACAAATATGAACTAGGATTGTAAAAGAAGTTAAACAAAATTATAGACAATTCTATATATGAAAATATACATAATTGAATTGAGTTGAAAACACTGTGTCAAAAAGAGAAATTAATAATTAGGAGTATTTCTACATTTGCCCCAATGTTTTCTTAAGTGGTCTGCATCTCCAAGTGGAAAAGGGTACACAGTTTAACACATTGAATGTCTATGTTACCGTGGCATGCCTCTATGTAGATTTTCTTAAGAATCCAGAGATTGATAAATGTTTCTTCAAATAAGTTGATCCTGTTATAACGTTTCTTAGTTCATAAAACTTCGATCTGTATATGGACCAAGATTTGCAAAAGAAAATCTTCGGGCAGTATACTTTAATCAAATTAAACATGTGTTGTTCATGTCTCAACCGGAACATTTCGGCAAATGTCTTAAACCTGATGCGGGCGGTGCTATTGGAAAACCAGTCTAAGCGTAATTATAACACGTGTTGTAAAATGGCTACTGCTTAATAGCTTTCTTGAAATCGTCTGTGACACATTGTCAGTCAATGTAGAACCAGATCAGACTTGAGGGATGTGCTGGGTTATCTCGATTTATCCTGGTCTAAAGTGCCTTGCGATAGAATTTCGCAGAGTGCAATTAAATTAAAACCGAATGATTCAGCCTGATTTAGGTTTCCTGTAATGCTTCTTACCACAATAAATGGTATCGATGGGATACGCGATCCCAGCTGTTGTATTCTCACTGTTTCATCAGTGTCTTCAAAGTTCTCATATAAACAAACAGCCAAATATGAAATATCCGACCAGATAAGAGGACTTCTACTGGTTGTAAGCACGTCGTTACGTGATGCCCAACTAGAGATGCAAAAAGGCCCATTTTCGCCTGACTGTTCAATTTTATATTGCTGAGCCACTCTTTGTGTGTATATATGTTCGCCACAAGTAGATTCGTCATGGTTGTGGTTAAAGTTGTCCATCATCACATAAAACACTTCAGGGACAAGGAGAAATCACTCAATACAAGTAATAACTCATTTGCCTCTTTATATTCGGAACTCGTCTTTAAGGCTTGATGTTATTGAATGATAATTTCCAAACCATGACGCCATTTTACTTTTAGCCGCATGTTTCTAATCCTAATCTACTCTGCATTTGTGCATGCTATAACACATGATCTTGCTGACTAATCTAAGACCACATAGCTCGGTATTCTTTCATTTCTATGCTAATACTTTTAATAGAGAAACACGCCGACAATCAAGGATATAGGAGTTCAGCAGAATAAGGGTTATCTATTTCACTTTTATTTTGTACAGTGAACACTGATATCTCGAACCTGGAATCACACTTATATATTTCCTCGAACGGATAGGTCTGTGGAAAACTGTGAATCAACAGCTTTGATTACACGAAAACAGTGCATCAACAGCTATATTTGATTACACGAAAACAGTGCATCAACAGCTATATTTGATTACACGAAAACAGTGCATCAACAGCTATATTTGATTACACTAAAACAGTGCATCAACAGCTATGTTTGATTAAGCAAAAAGAGTGCATCAACAGCTATGTTTGATTAAGCAAAAGAGTGCATTAACAACTATGTTTGATCACGCAAAAACAGTGCATCAACAGGTATGTTTGTTCACACGAAAACAGTGCACCAACAGCTGTGTTTTATAACACGAAACCAGTACAGTTGTGTTTTGTCGCACGAAATCAGTGCATCAATAGCTATGTTTATTAAGCAAAAACAGTACGTCAACAGCTATGTTTGATCGCGCGAAATCAGTACATCAACAGCTTTGTTTGGTCGGACGAAAACAAAGCATCAACGGCTATTTTTTTACACGAAAATAGTGAACCAACAGCTATGTTTGACCACACGATAAAAGTGCATCAATAACTATGTTTGATCACACGAAAACAGTGCATCAACAGCTATGTTCGATCGCACGAAAACAGTGAATCAACAGCTATGTTTTATTACAAGAAACAGTGCATCAACAGATAAGTTTGATCGCGCAAAAACAGTGCATCAACAGATATGTTTGATCGCACGAAAACAGCATCAACAGCTTTGTTTGATCGCGCGAAAACAGTACATAAACAGCTTTGTTTGATCGCACGAAAACGGAGCATCAACAGCTTTGTTTGATCGCACGAAAATAGAGCATCAACAGCTATGTTCACACGGAAACAGTGCATCAACAGCTATGTTTGATCACACGAAAACAGTACATCAACCGCTATATTTGTTCACACGAAAGAAGTGCATCAACAGCTGTGTTTGATCGCACGAGTGCCTTAGACGTGGACTATTCGCT
>JASEVX010000001.1:93025303-93133547 GCA_031761405.1 Serripes groenlandicus | reverse complement strand
TGAGCTGTGTATATTGAGATAAGCCAGTGCAACCGCACAGTCGTATCAATATCTACACCGTTCACAATAGTCAAACGGACTTGTTCATGTAATTTTGGACGGATATGAGCTGTTACTACGTGACATTTATCTCATCGTGTATATATTTACAAATAAAATCAATACATTGGAGGAAGTATATCCGCGACATAATAATTAACATATTTTCACAAATGTCATTCGGGTAATATTGATGAGTAATACCATTTTAACCTTTCTGCATCCACTGAATATTGAACACATTGTGATAAAATGAGAAATTGATCATATCGAGCAATTTCTCCATTTGCCACAATGTTTTCAACTCTTTCGAATAATTTAACTTTAATTATATTTGTTATATAGCTTTGCCATAATCTTTAAAAGTTGTCTGCTGCCGATTTGTCATATGTGGGAAAGGGTTAAGATCTACGGGATTATTCGGAAGTCTGTGTAGTACACATTTTGTGGTGATCCCATCACCTATACGGATTAGTGATCAGAGAACTGATCTTAGTATAAACACATAAAGTTATATTTATGACAAAAACTGGGGTTGGCCAAAATCACGCTCTGTAGAAGAAATATACGCCTTAATATCATACATAATATCATACCGTTGTTCCAAATTCGTAAACAACTTTGGGGGAAATAGGATAAAATAAATATTTAAAATACAGGGAAAATTATGCACCAGCGCCACAGGCTTGTTATTGTACTATGATGCGCGGGAAAAATAGATATATACGCGAGGAGTAGACAACACAAAGCCAGGTAGCGCTAATACAACAATATTTTCTAATAACAGCTTTAAAGAAATATCATACACTTTTCTATTTTTGTAATTAAAAAAGAACAATTTACCGATGAATGGAAGGTGAATCACGACTCACTACCACATTTTGAATGACTTGAAATCATATTTTAATGACATCACATTACATCATATTTCAATGACATCACATCATATTTTAATGACATCACATCATATGTCAATGACATCACATCATATTTCAGTGACGTACTATTACAATATTTGGTACAGTAAAGTAAAATACGGAATTTTAGGCCGTCGTGTTGTATTTGCATGTGACAATCTGTTTCATTATGTATTATATACCTGCTCAAATACACAATTATATAAAGAGAATATGACCATGGTTGATCAAATTGCAACTTATTGCAAATATTCAATAAGAGCAACTTTTTGATTTCGTACTTATTTTTATGTATTTATTTATTCACCCTCCTTGTGGGAGTTTGGTTTACACTAAACCAGAGTGAATATATACATACACAAGATGCTATGGAAAGATGAAAGTGTAATTTACTGTTACATACACAGCTTAATTGTGTCCAATGCGACAAGCGCAAGTCGTCTTCCAGCAAGGGGCTAACGGTTAATGTGGAACATCAGCCAGTTGGTTGGAGGGATTGTGTCGGAGAACCAGGAAACACATGGGTAGGTGAACTTTCGGTCGTGATAAAACTGATGAAAACGGCGTTAACCCCAACAGCATGTTTACAAACATCAGGAAGTTGATTGAATTTACTTATTTCGAGTTTCAAGCCATCTATAGTTCAAATAGATTTTTTTAAATGTCTACATACTGTTATCAAAATCTGCAAACCTTGGCATAATCTTTAAGTAATATGTAATCAAAGTACTGAAGTACTGGTAACGAATTAGTTTGAACATTTGTAAAATCTAATTTATGAATGCAATTGATCATGCTATTGCACAATTTAGTCTATTTTATTATTATTAATATTTTTGTCCAGAGATTTTTTTTTATCAGTTGACAGTTTTAGTAAATGTAGCATTTCAACGGCGATGCGAGCGTTTAACATGCACACTAACTCTTTCACTGAGCTCTGCGTAAAGTCTGTCAAAACACCCATGGCATATTTGTGAGATTTACATTGTTAGTTCGATTTGTTTTCGTCACCAGGATATAACTATGTTTCATGTGAGTGAATTAATTATTATAAATCTATAATGTTTAACAAATCGCATAAAATAAGAATTAAAAAAAAAAAAAAGAACATTTTTCCTATTAGGACTCGAACTCGCGTCCATAAGTAGTCCATGATTAGTAGTTCTCCACGCTCTCCATTGCACCACGGTACTTTGATACAACGTTTGAGCGTTGCTTTCGTATATATATTAAGCTAACTGAATGCGCGCGTATGTAAACCATGATCTATAATTAGAAAGCCCCTTTGATACGGCGATGCGAGCGTTTAAAATCTACACTGACTATTTCACTGAGCTCTGCGTAGTGGCATATTTGTGAGATTAACATTGTTCTATACAGCGTGGGGTCGACTTCTAGTGAATGGGCATACGACTAAAATTCATACTCGTGGCTTATACGTACCTGCCGACAAATGATTTACTTATTTCGAGTTTCAAGCCATCTATAGTTCAAATAGATTTTTTTAAATGTCTACATACTGTTATCAAAATCTGCAAACATTGGCATAATCTTTAAGTAATATGTAATCAAAGTACTGAAGTACTGGTAACGAATTAGTTTGA
Source organism: Serripes groenlandicus (assembly GCA_031761405.1). Classification (NCBI taxonomy): domain Eukaryota; kingdom Metazoa; phylum Mollusca; class Bivalvia; order Cardiida; family Cardiidae; genus Serripes; species Serripes groenlandicus. The sequence continues at coordinate 93,130,987 of JASEVX010000001.1, read as the reverse complement.
ACATTTGTAAAATCTAAGTTATGAATGCAATTGATCATGCTATTGCACAATTTAGTCTATTTTATTATTATTAATATTTTTGTCCAGAGATTTTTTTTTATCAGTTGACAGTTTTAGTAAATGTAGCATTTCAACGGCGATGCGAGCGTTTAACATGCACACTAACTCTTTCACTGAGCTCTGCGTAAAGTCTGTCAAAACACCCATGGCATATTTGTGCCGACAAATGAAATATATATGCGCGTACTGTTAATTTGATATTTTCTAGAAAATTGATTATCTATGATGATTCGATAGTATAATTATGACTTCACTGTATTGAAATAACACGTAGAAGTCATTTTAATATCGAAAAAATACTAGGACTATTTAGGTGCAGCGAATGTGTATTCTAAGCGGAAGTGTAGTTTAACCGTGACTTCCGGAATCAAATACGATCGCGTTAACTGTATTATTTTTTGAGAAAAAATAATTCGTTAAAAATGATAGATCTTGATCAGATTGTGCCCATTCACAGCCTGGTCTGGACATACACTGTTCCCAAAAACCAGCTTGTAATTGTTGCCATGCACGAGCTCATTTGAGCCGTCCCACGAGAAAACCAACATTGTAGACTCTGCGTAAAGTATCGACCGGATCACAGCCTAGGCATGCCGCGCGAGCTTACCCGGACAGACACGTTTCGCCCCATGTGAATTGTCTGTTTCAGGAATCATTACTCTATACCTATATCCCCCTGAGACGGAATGTGTCGGCGCGGACTGCGAAGCCTGATCTGGGTCGATACATTACGCGGAGGCCATAATGTTGTTTTTCTCGTGGAACGGCTCATTTATAACCGTTATAAACTAGACAACTTTCGTATGATACGGAGTCAATGGTGAAACCCTTATCAGCGATTTGCACGCATCATTAGGAGGATATCCTGTACTTTAGGATAGTGCGTCAATTAGCATTATCATGCACGCAACATGCACACAAAATGTCGTTTAAAATACAGTTCGAAATACCATGTACATCCGCGTCTTAATTTTACTTTGTAAACATTATTATAATTATGATTGATTGGTGTGTAGTTGTTATTTTGTGTTGGACATGAAACAGTCATTCACACCCCCCGAGTCAAAAATTAAAATAACACACAACAACAACAACAACACACACACACAACCAAAACAAAGTTAAAGTTTCGATACTTATGGGTTTCAGAGATTAAGAAATTCGAACAAAATTATATTGTCTTAAAAGTGCTTGTCTTCTCTATAATCTCCCCGGGCGATCATTGAGGTGTTTAGATTAAGTGTTCATTGACTCAGCAGCGTTCGATTAACCCACGCACAATCTATAGAAAATTCGTTCATGTTTATATTATTCACAAAGCAGTCAAATCCTCTTAATACAGATACACATTATCTATCGTTCGCCCCCTACTTCGTTCATAATACGGACCAAGGTACGAGCTGCACACAAACATTGGAAAACCACAAAAACCACAGACCACAACCCTTATCCCGCTAAATCCCATTGACTGGGCTGTTAAGATATTTCAGATCTAGTAGTCTTTGCTACATATTTCAATATTACTAGCGAACAATATAATTGAAGATTAGACTGAAAGCCTGTGCAGGCTGATTTCTATCTACACTATACGCATGTGTTATTTTCCAGTTGTGCATGGTGGCTTACGTAACATGTCGTGTATATGCGGAACATGTTAATCCCCATATCAAATCGCAGTCCAGTCACGCAAAAACGTGTACATACACTGTCTCTGTTTTTATCATGCCATACAAGTCACATAAAGCTGTATAACGAGGGCTATACTTGTAGCTTTTTGTTCAGACGTTGATACAACCCAGGCTATATATGTAATCTTTACTTGTTAGTGGAAACTAAATACTGCTTTTAACCGATAGTATCTTTTATATGACTCTGTTCATATCTATTGAATCAGCGACGATTTGTAAATGCTGTAAATTTTACCATTAACTTGACTTCAAGGTTTCGTCTACTTTAAAAACGTATAGGGAAAGGGTGAATTATATGTTAAAGGTACAAAAGTAAAAGTATAATAATTATGAAACTCTGTTAGAAATCAATCCCAGAGAATGAGACATGGGCCAATTTCATTTAGGGCCGTTTCTCAAGGTCCCACACTATTTCCAAAAGAATCGTCGGTACCAGATAAAGGGTTATGTAATATATCGTGATGAAAGATCTATTGATGAACGTTGATGGGTCAACGCGGTTTCCTATGCATCATTTTGGGTCAAGGGCTCGACTCCCAAGCTGTCAAATTCAGTTCTTTGACCCACAATAGTTGGTCATTTCCACTTCCTTTTTCGAAACAATAATCTATGTTTCATTCTGTCATTAAGCCTATTTTGGGTACGACACCTTAAGGTAGTCTGCTTTGAAACAGCACAGGAAACTTGTTGATACAATTTTTGAAACATTGTTGGAAAAGGAGTTTTAGTAAGTACTACTGTTCATACTTGACTGCTGTAAATTGGCTTTCGTCTGAATCCGGTAGAGAATTAATTGACAGTATTGACATCTCTACATATTACACTTGATTGTAATTTCCGTATGGTGATCATTTAAAGTAACACTACCATACAACTAGTAGGGCTTCACTTCTAGTATTTTGTCACAGTATGGATTACGGTCTATACATATATATACGGAGAGTGACGATCGTGCTGAGACTGTAACGAGAGTCAATAGGACCCCAAACGACCAGACACGACTCGAATAGAAGACGTTCGTTGATTGAACCAGTCAAGAGACAGCGACCTTTAAAATGTGCACATTGTTTTTATTATATATATGTACACAAAACGTGAAATTTGGAGAATGTATATGACGAAAAAAACACAAAAGAAACAAAGATAAGAATGTCGTAGCTAACCCATTTCCCAAACAAAACAAATCTGAATCAGACGACTTCAACATCACCTCAGCAAAAATTGAGAATATCTCTTTAACTAATGAGTTAATTAGTTGATAGAGATGAAAACATTGTGGGGTTAGCGAAACTTGATCATTTTTAAGAGCAATTTCTTCTTTTTTGACTATGTTTTCAAACATCGTCTGCTGCAGACGCGTCAGAAACCGTCTGTTTGTGGGAAAGAGTTAAGTTACCAGTATTTCTATAAATAGATCCAACTCAGACATACATATTACCCTGTCATTGACACGCTGCTTGAACTTGTTTAACCGTTTACATGATATGATCATCCCTTTCCCACATACAGACGCTTTCTGACGCCTCTGCAGCAGACGATTTTTGAAAACATTGTGACAAAAGTACAAATTGCTCAAAACGACAAATTTCTTCTTTTGGCACAATGTTTTCAACTCTTTTTAGTAAATATACCTACATTTATAGAGCCTTTAAGGGTTTTTGCCTGGATGTTTTCAAAGTCGTCTGCTGCAGATTTGTTGTATTTGGGAAAGGGTTAAAGAGTCGTGTAAATTTGAAAATATCGCAGCAAAAACACACATCATTTAAATAACTAGAATAATAATTTTGATATTATGGGAGAAGGAGAAGTAGTTCACTGTGAGAAACTCAAGATAAGCATGTATCACCCACAAAAAGTGTTTTCAAAAATCGTCTGCTGCCAAAAAAAATAAAAATGTGATATTTCACAAACTTGTTGAAACAATATTAACTGTCAATCAGTTGTGAAAGCCATTCTTTCACAACAATGCTATTATTTCTGATGAATAAAATAAATACTATTCCTATGACGTGTGAATGTACATTTGTTTATTCTGATAAATGTTTGTATACATGAAATAAGACAATGGTTGCATTATTAAACGCATTATCGTCCGCATAATTCAAAACCCAATCTCATTAAAATCATCTCCTATTAACGCTACGCATATTAACGCTTACATTTGGTCAGATCGTGGCACCTCGGTCATGGTGGAGTGCCCTTGGGCAAGGCACATTTTCTAGCCTAGTACTGGTTTGTTTACCCAGGGATCATGAATAAGTGAACTGTCGCCGTGATATAACTGAAATAATGTTGAAAGCGGCGTAAAACCCCAATAAATAAATAAATAAATAAATTGGTCAGATCGTGTACTTTAGTCAGATTGTTCAAAACCGAACTTGTAGTAAGATATTTTAAAATGAGTGCATCGATCTTCTTCCCATGTTGTTATGATAAAGTTGATATTTTACGCCTAATTGTTTATTTTCATGTCTTGATAGTGCAAGCAAAATATAATTAAATCTATATACATGTACTGCTATATTTGTTGTAAATTGAAGTAAATAACTTTGATTGCCAGACATGACAATGCTATTTTTCGTCAACAGTGTACTTTAATGGCATTGTATGACCTGATTCGGAACTTGTAATGATACTCCTTTATTATTCTCCCGATGCTTCTACGATCAGATGGTGAACAGAGCAGATGCTGAGCTGATCACACTGAGCGTAGAGTAGAGCATACTCGGTAATTCTTCTCAGTGCGTCTGCCTCGGATGAGGGGTATCGCGGGTTTGATCCCCGATCAGTTCATACACACGACTTTAAACATGGTAGCAATGGCTTTACTTCTTGGCTTGGGTCAGGATAAATAGACCAGTAGAACTGGAAACATACCAAGGAAACCCCGTAACATGTATGACTTTACTAAGAAAGCGTCGAAAAACACCATTCAACGACACTGAGAATTGACACAGAATGTTTAATATGTCTCGAGTGTCGGTTTTCGTGGGAACGGGCAATTATACATGTAAATATTGAAATGATAATATATTTTGCGGTCAAACCTAAAACCGCCATAGACTCGTCCTTATCAAAATTGACACTCGGCGGAAATGACCAATTGAACGTCACGCCAGAACCTACCTTAGGTGTTTTAAAGAATCAGACCATCCCGTGTTCGGTTATATACACATAGAAACATATTGAAGGCCTCTAGAGAAGGTTATGGTCACTAAACAAAAATACTGAACGTTTCTAGAATAGGTTATGATCACTAAACGAACATACTGAACGTCTCTAGAGAAAGTTATGATCACTAAACGAACATACTGAACGTCTCTAGAGAAGGTCATGATCACTAAACGATCATAGTGAACGTCTCTAGAGAAGGTTATGATCACTAAACGAACAAACTGAACGTCGCTAGAGAAAGTTATGATCACTAAACGAACAAATTGAAGGCCTCTAGAGAAGGTTATGATCACTAAACGAACATACTGAACGTCTCTAGAGAAAGTTATTATCACTAAACGAACATATTGAAGGCCTCTAGAGAAGGTTATCATCACTAAACGATCATAGTGAACGCCTCTAGAGAAGGTTATGATCACTAAACGATCATAATGAACGCCTCTAGAGAAGGTTATGATCACTTAACGATCATAGTGAACGTCTCTAGAGAAGGTTATGATCACAAAACGAACATAGTTAAGGCATCTAGAGAAGGTTATGATCACTAAACGATCATAGTGAACGTCTCTAGAGAAGGTTATGATCACAAACGAACATAGTGAAGGCCTCTAGAGAAGGTTATGATCACTAAACGATCATAGTGAACGTCTCTAGAGAAGGTTATGATTAATAAACGATCATAGTGAACGCCTCTAGAGAAGGTTATGATCACTAAAAGAGCAAAGTGAACGTCTCTAGAGAAAGTTATGATCACTAAACGAACATAGTGAAGGAATCTAGAGAAGGTTATGATCACTAAACGAACATAGTGAAGGCCTCTAGGGAAAGTTATGATCACTTAACGATCATAGTGAAGGCCTCTAGAGAAGGTTATAATCACTAAACGATCATTCTGACGCCTCTAGAGAAGGTTATGATCACTAAACGACGACACAAGTGAGCGGTTCTCTGCGAAAAACTAATAAAGACGTTTGCGACCTGTGTCGAATCAGATTAGCCTGTGCATCTGCGCTGCCTAATCTGGCTCTGGACCGTGCCCCTAACGTTTTACCGCGTACAGACGCTTTCTGACGCCTCTGCAGCTTCTGATTTCTGAAGACAGTGAGGCAAATTTATAAATTGCTCATAATGAGCAATTTCTCCGCTTGCCAAAATGTTTTCAACCGTAATCAATAATTAATTATACTTCAATTTATACAGAATTTTTCTATGTTTGCGGGTATGTTCCCAAAGTTCGCTGATGATTTGTTTTATATGGAACAGGGTTATGCAGACCCCCACTACCGTCAAATAATTAGAATCATTATAAGTAGGTATCATTGTGATAATTAAAAATTGACTTTTGTCACGATGGTTTAATTATTTTGACATATGTTTTGAATATCCTGCGATCTTTATCTATAATCTATTTAACAAAACAAAACGAACCATTCGGAAGTCAGATGTGTCAGTAGATCGACGAGTAAACGTGTCATAGCACTTTTGGGGGAGATTTAAACACACCCACACACACATCCGATGCTTATCTATGACAAAAGGTACATGATCTTCTGGCTATCAATTAAGATTTACGAAACGGACCACGTGACACCAGACCGACTTTTGGAGGCTTGGAACTAATGACATTCGCAATATAAATGTATAATACTGATTGATTGGTGTTTTACGCCGCGTTCAACAAGTTTTCAGTTATATCACGGCGTTTCCTGGATAAGTTATCCTGGCCCTAGCCTGTCAGTCGTAATGCTAATCCCCAACCCTAAGCGCCAAGGAGGGCAGCCATTACTACCATGTTTTAAAGTATTTGATATGACCCGGCCGGGGATCGAACCCGCGATCTCCCTCACCCGTTGCGGACGCTCTAACACTACACCACCGAGGCGGTCATGCATACTAAAAACTGAATTGTTACACATGTAGAAAAAGACCTGCCTGCGAATCGAAGCTGACGGATCCAATTGGATACTAACTAACAGATGTTTCCTTAAACCTTCTATAACATTATAACACAGCGTCAGGCAGGTTAAACTACCCGGATGCGCTGGATGATCTGGTTCTACACTGGTCGCAAATGTATAACGGTTGTTTTTTGCAGACCTCCGCTAAATACATATGAGCCGTTCACGAGAAAACCTTAATTGTGGACTCTGCGTAATGTATCGCCCCGGATCAGCCATGCAGGCTAACCCGGACAGACACTTTCCACCTCCAGTGGATGTTCTGTTTTAGGAATCATAACTCTGTACCTCTTTCCCCCTGAGACGGAATGTGTCGGCCCGGATTGGCCTGCGCGGAGTGCGCAGGCTGATCTGGGTCGATACATTAAGCAGATTCCATAATGTTGGTTTTCTCGTGGAACGGCTCATATTTATATAGTTACAATTGTTGTCGTAGTTGTTTAGAGACTTTCGTGGTGATATAATAAGCAGATGTTCTAATTAGAATCAGTGAAGAATGGTAATACTATTTCGAAGGTCAAACAATTCACGAATGTCTCGTTATGTGAGACGTTGCCCCGGTATGTAAATAAAGACATTCGTCATACATTCTAACACTCCATAGATTTAACGATAAGGTTACGAAGCATGACATAACAGACACGTGACCTAGTAATCTTATTGACACAGATTGTATCTACAATACAAATTCCTTACTTTTGACAAAATCATACATTGAATGACATAAGCTTTGACCTAAATTGACTAAAAAATAACTTCAACTGTTTATTTGTTGCTGTGTAAGTTTTCTTACTGTCCTGGTCTTAACAAATTAGTTGAAAACAATTTTGTTTTGCTTTGTTCCAAATTTCTGAATTAACAACGACACCTTAGGAAACATTCGCACCTTTATCTAGCTGTATGTCTGTCTTACATTCTCTTCTTACTTTGACTTAATTTAACACTTACCAAACACAAATCTCAATCCTAATGTAATTCTTACCCGTTATAAAATTCGCTCCGTATTTTCTTTTGAGAAAAGAATAGATATATTTCATTAATATACACGAAGGAGTCCATAAACTCATCATCAAACAAGGGTAAAGAAACAAGACGCAGGAATCGATAAGTGTCGAAGTGTTTTGCTGGTAGAAGGTTGGACAAAGTGTTTTGCTAAGAACTTACTATTTCTTTCTGATATGACACTTGAACTATCGTAAGTAATCTTGCTTCGTTTAAGGGTCTTACGTCATCAAAAAGAACATACATGCTCTTTGGTTATGAAGACGTGCAGACAACAACATATGTAGTGTGTTTCATATAGTATTTCAGATGTAACACTAACTAACAGTGGTTAACCAGCCCTAGTGTATGAAACAGGCCTTGTCCAAGGGCACTTAGACATAGCTTCACAATTAGCGCGTGCATCCACATCGTCTGATCCAAAAACTATTCACATAAACAAAGTATCAGTTGATACCGACACACTAGCTATATATATATACCTAGAACCACACTGACCATGTAAATATATTCTTAAAGGTGTCTCACCAATTGTTACTTCCAGCGTTATATCATTTAATGCTTAATATTGAGTAAACAATCCTAAAACACGGTTTCACGAAGCTAAGTTTGTTATAAGTGTATAGTTTTAAATTCAAAAAAACTCTTAAAAATGTGATTAGCCTTAGTTTCTCATAATACATGAGGAATTGTGTTAAATAGTAAAAACATTTATTCTTATCAATTCTTAGATCATTTAATAACAAATCTTCTAAACGCTATCTCAATTATTTAAAAATATAACATCATATATATTCTTTGTACATTTTGTACTTTGCTACATGATTGCAAATAGAAAATGTTGTATTGTAGTATTGTATTGTAGTATTTTACACCATTAACAATAAATAGAACTTATATTCTTTTGTAAAAAAACAACATATTAGATATGTTTTGGCGGGATATTTAATTATCCAAGAGGGAAAGCGAAAACAAGGTTTGACATCGTATCCTTCCGCGAAAGGTGTCCCCGGCCATCTCACGGAAGTAACTGAATATCTATTAAAATGCAGAATTATTTACTAATTCAAAACCATAATATATGTTTGTTTCCAGAGGCATGTTTTGAACAGTTACTAAGTTATTACGAAGTTATTCATACATGCCATTGGCCTATTATGAGTATTCAATAAGAATTGGTGACTGTACAGTCAACAGCCGTTAAAATCGTTTGATTGCAATAATCTGTTTAAATTGCTTCTCAATTGAACCCGACTAAAAATGGTATTAATGACTATCCTCCTTGGCGCTCAGTAGCGCTGGTTTAGCATAACGACCAGGGGCGTAGCTTTGCAATAATCAATGTGTAGGCCGTCTCGTGAGAAAATCAACATTGTGGACTCTGCGTAAAGTATCGACCAGGATCAGCCTAAGCATGCCACACAGGCCTACCCGGATAGACACCTTTCGCCTCCTGTGGATTTTCTGTTTCAGGAATCACTACTCTAAACATCTATCCCCCTAAGACGGAATGTGTCATTACGCAGATGTCTATCGCTGCAGCTGCATTTTGGGGCCTACAGTGCCTAAAGGGAGCTACGCCCCTGCCAGTAGCAATTGTAAATTACTCAGGAAACGTCGTGAAATAACTTAAATAATGTTGAAATCTGCGTTTAAGTGACACCGTGGTGTGTCATTGTGCGCTGACCTGACTAACTAACTATATACATTATGCAATACATAGTCACCGCACATAGTTTAGCTATAACATAATCAAAACCACAAAGAAGGCGTTTTTTGCTGTAAATAATGTGTATATATACGATTGATTCATTGGTAAACCATTGCAAAGGGCCGGTCATTTTGTACAAATATTATCTTAAGTTAACTTAACAATAAACTCTTTTCGAAATCATATGGCCGTATACAATAATTTTTGACATGAATGAATGTGTGGGCGTGAGTACTTTTTATATAATACAAAACATGTATTATGAAAACAGTTCTGGTATAATTCATTCTTCGGTTGGCTCTGGATATGGTACGTCTTTTGCTGAGCTGGGTGTCTGACATATTTATCTCCTCAAATTACGGTAAACGTAAGTCTGGCGCTCAATAATAAGGCCTCTGGCAAAACATCGCTCCGGATTACATCACGTAGCATATACTACTGCTTTTAAAAGATTAGTCATTGTTCACTAAAATCACCGCGTACGTGTAGCATCGTTGTATAAATTCAATTACCGGAACAGTCCGGATTTCTTTTTGAGTGACCGACGACGTGCACAAACAAAGATCGCACTTGCGTACTGAATTGAAGTAAGGCACTGTTAACCTTGTACATAGATTTACTATTTTTATTTCGGAAACCTACATTGTGTCTATGACAATATATTCGTGTTGACATGGACATCAGAGAGCCGTAGATATGGTATCGGAATGATTTTTCCCGTACTGGTCAGACAAACAAGGGGTTTCTATGTCATGAATAATTTTGACTGTATTTTTCTTACCTTCAATATGTGTATCTTGCTTCATTTACTTGGAAGTACAATGTTTTTGTGTTCAGGCTTTTTTGCGACGGAACACGCTTTGTGCGAATGGAAGCGTCGTTGCATTTAATTGCCGAAAATGAGGTTAACTTTAATAAGGCTTTTCTCAGTTGCGCATCGGGTCATAGATTGATTCGTTGCCAGGCTATTTTCAGTTTTAAAAATGTATGCAATTCTAGGAATATGAAGATAAGACTGTTGAGTTGAGCAGCGAACAGTGTAGAGCCTGATTAGACAGCTGGCCTGGTTGGTATACTGGTGGCACATGCTTCACAATATAAGTTTCAGCAGAGCATGGGTTATGTATCATGTCATTGACTGCGGACTTCTGAATATGATCCATTTGATCCATGGAAGACACGTTAACTTCGTGAAAACTCGTATCAAGTCATGCTATGTGTATTTAAAAATCCAGGCCTACGCGTTTAATTCGTTTTTACGATACTCTCTTACTGTTTGGATACTTCTTACTTTTAACATTTTATCTAAAGAAAATAATAAGCTATTTATTCAAAACAGAATTATAACATTCCACTACAAAGAAGTTACAATAGAAATAAACAAACAACAAACACTTTGTGGGCGGCCCTTTTCATACCATACGTAACCACAAAAACCGCAACCATTACATGTAGCTATCAGCGTCACGCTATGCGTCGATCAACAACTAGGTGATTACACTTTATTATCATCGACAAATTAGCAACTCTCGAATTAATGTCTCACCATGGAAGACTCAGTCTATAAACTTATTTACTTTTCTGACTTGTGTTGACCCCGCTTTCAACGGTTTTTGTTCATATCACAGGGGTAAATTATCAATATCTACTAAGGATCTGTTCATCGTAACCCTTCCAACTATTGAGACGCATATTGACGTATCTGCAGCAGATATTTTGAAAACATTGTCGCAAGAGGAGAAACGGCTTAAAATCAGTAATTTATCCTTTCGCCACAATGTTTTCTAATATATTCAATTAGATGACTTTTATTTAAATAGATGTTTCATGTTTCACAATCGTTTACTGTCTATTTCTTGTATATATAGGAAAGGGATAACGTGAAGTGGATCAGTAGTTATGGTTTTCCCACAATTCCGAGTGCAACGTAGGGGATGCAGTACTTCCGTTTCTAAAATCTATAGAAGGACCACTTCCGGGTGTCGAATGATGAGGCGGACGATCTAACTGATACACCACTAATTCATTTACGTGATGCAATGCATGTTATTCATTCGGAATGGTTCAGATATCAACCTACGTCAAAAGGAGACACGTTTTAAGCGCAGCACATAACTCTAAACAGCCAGTTCTAATTTAAGCTCGTCTGTTTTTCGAATAAAAAAGTCGGGCTTTTGTGATACCATTGGCGTCGGCGTCGTATGCGTCGTCTGCGTCGTAACACAACTTTAACCTTATCTCATAACTTAAAAACCGTTTAACATTTTCTAATAGAACTTGGTACACATGTTTCTAGGAACAACTTGCAGGTCTTTACCAAGTCACATAATGATTCAGTAATGCCTATTTCTTGACTAAGCTAAAACAGACGAGTTTTAGCCTTTGCGCCGCGACGCTCTTGTTCATTACACACATTCCGAGTATATTTTCTCGAATCATTTCAGTCATACTGATCGATCTGATCGAATGTACTGTTTTTTTACTTTTATTTTGTTATTCTTATAGAGCCTTTTCGTAGTTTCACCATTATTTCAGTTATATCACGTCGACAGTTCTGTTATTCATGAACCTCGGGTAAACAGACAAGTACCAGAAATGTGCCTTGTCCAAGGGCACTCCACCATGACCGCCGCATCTAGTGTAATAGTGGTTGATTGATTTATTGTTTGGTGTTTTACTTCGCTTTCTACAATTCTTCAGTTATATCACGGCGTTTTCTGAGGAAGTTCTACTGGTCCATTAATCCAGTCACCAGCCAATCAGACACATTGTTAACCCTGCAACACTGAGCGCCAAGAAGGGCAGCCATTACCACCATCAAGTCTTTTGTATAATCCGGTTGGGGATCGAGCCCGTGATCTCTCGCATCAAGGCGGACGCTCTAGCACTACACCACTGAGGCGGTCCAGTGTTATAGTAGTATTTCTGGTGTCTATCCGTCAAATGACAATGTTAAATGCGGAATGCCACAAGGATCCAATTTAGGTCTTCTTTTATTTTTAATGTACGTTAACTTTAATTATATGATAATTCAGTAATTCTAGTAAACGTTTCTAGCAAACTTAATATTGAACTTTAGTTCACTGAATAGTTCGAAAGAGTAAGTGACAGATTGGTTGATAATACCTTTTGAACACATCTTGGTTAGATTGAATCTATTTTATTTGGATTCTAAGCGAAGACTGAAAAAATAACATCATATGTTAAGTCAATCAGTCAAATATTTGGGTAAACCCCTTGAACAAAGCTTATTCATTGAATCGACGGTGTCATCTACTAAGAACGCTTTCGACATTGAAATCTTTAGATTGAAACAGAATTGGACTTTAATTATCTAAGAAAACTTCACCACATACATGTATGCAAGTCAAGTTATTGATTAAATGTTACTTTTATACTGCATCCTCTCTTTTGGTACTATGGATGGCTCCGAAATTGAAAATTAGATTCTTACTCCAATCAAAATTGTTATATTTGTTCCTAATCTTCATGCAAGAATCCATACTATTACCTGATTCGCTATATAAATACAAATCTGTTATTTTCAGCTGTTTAGCATGAAAGCTATATAGCTATTTGTCTTGGATTGAACTATATATCCCGGTCAACACAACAGTATGAACTTTTTCCCTTTCGCGCTATGACGTCCTTGGAATTTCCAAATTTTATTTTTAGACGGAATATCATTAAAGTTCGGTCGTTTCCGTATTCGATTCGCGATTTTACGGAAACTATCGATGGCGATACGCGATAGAAAGCGGAAAGTTACGATCATTGCCGAGCGAGCGAGCGACTGGAAACAAACACAAAGTCAAGATTCGACGATAGTTCATAAAGAGAACTGAAAACATGGATTCTTTGGTCATGTTTTTTCTTTTTTGTTAAGATAAACTTTTGATCAAGTAATAAAACATTTATTTCATGATTATTTGGGTAACAGTCAAAACTGTTGTCCCGAGGTGGAGGGGATGACATCTGAACTGTTGCCCAAGGCCGATATTAATTCTGAATAGTTCTCATAGTAAGGTTGGTTACCTGTTGATTGTATACCCGTAGCTAATGAAGTTAAACATAACATATCTTTATTTAGCATTAAATAGTACATACTTATAGCCTATAAACATATACATTTATTCCATACCTAATTTATACGTCCAATCGTAGACGCTCATTCGAATCATGTGACCGTACAATATATTTCCGTATCGGGACGCACGCGCGTACAAAATAACCCGTATTCTTTTCGTATTGTACGATTCACGGGTCCCATGTTAAACCTATGATAAAGACCGAAGCGCGTGAAAAGGTTCCGAATGAAAGTCTGAATCGACAGGCGCTCTAGATAAAGCGTTACGATAAAGCTCCTGTTGTCACCGGATCATTATTGTCGTTTGCAAACAAGGAGTAACACTGAAACTAAAATGTTATCCGATTCTGAAATAGATGACTTTGTAATTGAACAGAAACCAAAAAACACTTTTTGTGTCAGAAATTATTTGAAGGTATAAAATAAAAAGGTCATTTAACATTATTCTGCACAATACAAAATATATTTTGGGGAAAAAGTCGAGGTATAGAATAAAAAGATCATTTAACAGTGTTCTGTACAATACGGAATATATTTGGACTCGTACACAGCTTGGAAAATCATATTGGACTCGCCTAGCGGCTCGTCCAATATGATTTTCCAAGCTGTGTACTCGTCCAAATATATATCCGTATTGTACAGAACACTGTTAAATAACCTATAAATATTTAACATAATAAAAGGTTGTGTGTAATATCAGTAATAATCATGAAACCGAGGGCGTTTTGAGGTGAGTTTAAGAATTTTACAAACCTTTGAATGAATTTGCTTTTCAACATTTAAATTTCTGAAACATAGCAAAGATGGACGAAGAACAAAAGTTTCCCTTTGTCAAATTTCGTATTCTAATGGACGCATTGCGATGGAGCTAAGAGCGACACTTGTTCTAGTTAAATACGGGAGTGATTGCATATGTTTGATGCACTGATTATGAGCTATTTCGAGTAAATGAATGTGTTGTTTTGTCATGTCATTCCATTATTCACAGCCGTATATGAAATGATGTATGTACAATAGTGGGTTTGGGAAGAACAATCAACATTTATCAATAACAATATGCAGATGTGTTGTATGTGGTAAAGGGTTAACTGGCGCGTGGGACTACGAAGGAGGCTTATTATTTAATCATTTAAATATATTGGAACCTAAACGTAATTGAACATATTGTAGAGTTTGTATTGCCGCAATATTTCTATTTCGAAAATAAGTTCTGATTATTGTAATTAGCAGAACTCTATTTTGAAATAGAAATATTGCGAAAATGCCTTTGATGCATAAAACGGATATGCAATAAAACACTGATTTGCCTGATGCATATCGAACATTGTCGACAAAGACCTATACACTCACCTTTTAAAAACTAATCTTTTTAAGCTTTGTTTAATAAGCCTTCCTGGGAATAAATGAGCCGTTCCGCGAGAAAACCAACATTGTGGTCTCTGCCTAAAGTATCGACCCGGATCAGCCTGAGCATGCCGCGCAGGCTAACCCGCACAGACACTTTTCGCCTCCTGTGGATTTTCTGTTTCAGGAATCATTACTCTATACCTCTATCACCCTAAGACGGAATGTGTCGGCCCGGATTAGCCTGCGCGGATTGCGCTGGCTAATCTGGGTCGATACATTACGCAGATACGATACTCTTAGTGTTCTCGTAGGACGCCACACATGTCTAAATTCAATTGTAAATCTATGCCTCCGATACGGTTTGCGATTCAATTCTCTTATGGTCTTTTCTATGAGACATACGTGAAGAGAGTGGATGAACAAAACAGTACAATGGAACCCCGTTCGCTCGTACCTTTTTTGTTCGTAGCCAATGGATGCCGGTAGTCCCGACAGCGAATGTAATGTTATATATGAATCAAATAACAAACTATACTACGAAACATTTCCCTGCTTTAATTCAATAATATTTACAAATCTTCGATTTTTAAATTGTTAAACAACGCGAATAAACGATTTAGAGATTTTCTAATTTAGCACTTCAAGGACAAATATAAGCAGGATTATATTTTAATTTCAGGGATTGTGTATGTTTGTCTACTCTTTACCTGTTATAGTATGGTTTTAAGAAAGTTCCACTAGATTAAAACATTGTAACACCTCGTAGATTGGATGTACTGTTTTGGTGCAGAGTTGTTTTAAACTTTGTTGAAAAACGAGGAAATGGTACTAAAAGCAATTCGTCCTTTTCCCGCCATGATTTAAAACGTTGTCTGCAACTATGGAACCGACTAAGGTAAACTGTATTTACACTTTTCCTCATATAGAGGTATGTCAATGCATATGCAGCTGAAAACTTATAAAAACATTATGAAAAAAGGGGATTATGAGCAATATCTTCTTTTGTCAAAATGTGATTAACTCTATGCTGTGATTATACTGTCATTTATAGAGAATTGGCATATTTATGCCTAGGTATTTGGAAAGAAGAAATGGCTCTTAATGATAAACAATTCCTCCTTTTGCCACAATGTTTTCAACTCTATTCAAAAGTTATGCACACCTTTATAGATAATTTATATATAATTGTATATATGTTTTAAAAGTCGTCTACTGAAGATTTGTTGTATGTGGGAAAGGGTTAAGAAAATATTACATTTTTGTCTGTTGCACATTCCTTGCAATAATGTGCATGTGCAGTGCATGTTATAATACAAACACGTAGACCGTACATCTTAACTTAATATTGTTCTGACTTCGAGGCATGAATATCTGCGCGAAGAAATTCCATGTTGCTCTTCCACATTTGTTTTCAATAACACCGTTTTTCACAATGAACAACGCTTTGTTATGAACAAAAAAGGTATAATCTTTTAATCCAGCGACTTAGAGAAGTTGTTCACAAATGTGAAAAGTGTTATATTAAATCGATGTTATAATCAAACATTGATTGGCTTGTTTTAGTAATATATTGTGGTATTTAAAAAACTGAAACTGTATTTTTATACAGGTTTTTTTTTCTTGTGTACAATAGTCAATTCATTAGTTATATACGGGATATTTATTATAATAAAGGGTATATGGTACAGACTTACTAAACTTAAAAAATATTCAATGGTAACATTTTAACAGCTTTAACCGTCTGGCGTTTGCTTAGCACCCGTTAGAACAAGCAGGGCATTTGGGAGTTCGAACAGTATCAGATGACGTCTGTGTCAGTCAAACGGTTAACCTTTTCTAACATACATACGCTTTCGAACATTAAGACAAAAGGAGAAATTGAACATGCAATTTATCCATTTGTCAAAATGTGTTAAGCTCTATTCAATAGTTATATATGCTTTCATTTATAGAGATTGTTCATATGTTCATAGAGATTTTCAAAGTCGTCTGCTGCAGAATTGTTTTATGTTGGAATAGGTTAAACAGGTAAGAAACTAAAACTTAGGTTCGACGTGCAGGGAAATATATCAAAAGACATTCAAAGACAAATACATATACTATGATTGCTGGGGCATTTTAAATTCTCAAATTGAAGTGTTAAAAACTAAATAACTCAAACAAAAATGAGTATGAAAAACTTCGTCCCAGAGGAGGAATACGAGTTTATCGTCCTGTTTAACAAGACTGTCGGCAGTGACCGGATATTCTACATGATGCTGGACCCCGTCTCAAAGAACCGGATGTTTCCGAAAGTTAACACAACGAGATTTTTAAAACTTCGAAACCTCGTGGGTTACAAACCAGTGGTGCTGGATAAACACCTGTATATAGTCGGCGGTAAGAGCTGGGTCACGGGGGATATGACAGGGGCAACCTGGAGGTATGACCCCGCAACGAGTAAATGGAAAGCTTGTGCCGCCATGTTGGAATGTAGGTGTCGCTGTACGGCGGATGCCCTAAATGGAAAACTTTACGTCACAGGTACGTCACATTCACAATTAAAGGATCAAATTACCGAAACATGGCGATCTGTGGAAACTAGTTGAAACGCATTTTTAAACAGTGCAGAATTAGATCAACCGACGTATCGACGCAGTCTGATCTGGCTCTGCACCATTAGCAAATTACCGGGTTATAGATGTGTAAAGAAACTTCTTTAATTCTGTATCTACTAGTACTTGGATCCTTAAAGCATGCAAAACGAGCATTAATTCCCTAAGACTAGTTGTGCAAAGCAGCACTCATATCTTCTGTACTAGGAATGCGATTTTATATTTTGACTGTTCGCATCCTATGCAATATGTAACGGCGATATATTGAGACTAATAGCTTATATTCATGTTGTATTCTTTGGCTTGCTCTGCATTTAATCTAATAGTTAAATGTCATATACACAGTCGTTGTGCTTCTTAACCCTGTCCCAAATACAACAAATCTGCAGCAGAAGACTTACTTTAAAAACATATTGGCAAAAATGTGAAAAATCTTCATAAATGAGAGTTAAATTATTAAATAGAATTGAAAACATTGTCGCAAAAGGAGAAATGTCTGCGGCAATGGCGTCAGAAAGCGTCTGTATGGGGGAAAGGGTTAATCCATCTGTCTGTGTCAATTATAGGCCAGGTGTGTAAGTGATCTTGTTATTTTGGTCAGACTACAGGACAACCGACCTTCTGGGTTTAGCTGCATGCAGATACCTTTAACAACCTGCGTCATTACGCAGTCTGATCCGGATATTCTCTGTTTATTAACTATAGACCAAACGTCACCTAAATATGTACAGTCAAACCAGTGCTAAAAACCACCTCTGTTAAGCAATTCCCCGTCTAAAGTAACCACACTTTAAGTTTCTCAATTACTCAAATTCTGAATAAATGACCCTGCAATTAGAGGCCATCTGTGAACAAAGACCAAATTGTTCTCTTCCCATGTGTGGTCTCTAAACACAGGCTGGACTGTACATACTGTGATCGTAGGGTCGGTGTTACATGTGATCTAGCTACTCGTGTCCATTGTGTCATTGTGTTACCTGTGACCTAGGTACTCGTGTCCATTGTGTCATGGTGTTACCTGTGACCTAGCTACTAGTGTCCATTATGTCATGGTGTTACCCGTGACCTAGCTACTCGTGTCCATTGTGTCATGGTGTTTCCTGTGACCTAGCTACTCGTGTCCATTGTGTCATGGTGTTACCCGTGACCTAGCTACTCGAGTCCATTGTGTCATGGTGTTACCTGTGACCTAGCTACTCGTGTCCATTGTGTCATGGTGTTACCTGTGACCTAGCTACTCATGTCCATTGTGTCATGGTGTTACCTGTGACCTAGCTACTCGTGTCCATTGTGTCATGGTGTTACCTGTGACCTAGCTACTTGTGTCCATTGTGTCATGAATGTTTGTATAACTATGCTGTTATAATATATCATTCATTATCATTGTCTTTGAAGGTCAAACACTTTCTAGAACGACAAAACCATGATTCAAATTTCCGCATTGTTTAAGATCGACAGAATCGACGTCAAAATCTAGAACTACTGAACACAAACAAGGTACATATGTACCAATAATGTGATATAGTGGTATATTGGTTTTCATATCAACTAAGATATGGTGTAGAGTGTAATAATGATCGTGTGTTCGTAGATACATTAATTATTCATTCATGTTATCATTTGTTTACATAACCTGGCCTTAAACTGTTATAATGGGGGAACGAAATGAATGTGTTAACTGAATGATGGACACGACGGATGACGTGTATGAACTGAGGATTGAATCCTTTTTTTAACTTTTTCCAAGGTCATAATATAACTGTTCTGAAATATCAGGCATGACCAGAACCGAACTTTGGCCCTATCATTCAAACACGAACAACCGCCCATATCGTTACTTAAAGCCTACTCGACAAAATGGCAGTATAAGTGACCTTTATACATAAACCTAGCTAAAATAAAATGGAACATCGGCTCGAGCAACTTGTTTTATCTAACGATTGACAAAGGTTCCTCCTTACAACGTATTTCGTTTCCAAGAAATATAATATTTATTTACATCTCATCATAGTACGTGTGGATAAATGACTGTGTTTGAAATCGTAGTCAAGTTTTAAAGTTCTTTACGTCCTCTAGATTGCTCTCTTCAAAACCTTCAGCAAAAGATCAGAGATTCACCTAAGTCAAACTATTATCAACACTTTAAATCT
Source organism: Serripes groenlandicus (assembly GCA_031761405.1). NCBI lineage: Eukaryota > Metazoa > Mollusca > Bivalvia > Cardiida > Cardiidae > Serripes > Serripes groenlandicus. The sequence goes on along the minus strand of JASEVX010000001.1, from coordinate 93,111,216 downwards.
CTTTTAAATGTAGAAATGTATCTTTCCATGGATATCTCATATTATAGTCGTCGCATTTTGTCAAATTGTTTAAATGTAGAAAAGGGCAGACATCAAAGATTGATTCTGTAATATTTGTCTTGGTAGAAACTGCTATGTTGTTGAGGATGAATTTCACTTTGTGTTAGTATGACCAGTTAACAATGAACATCGACTTTTTTATTTCCAAGAAGTCTGGACAAATTCATACCCAAAACAATGTTGTTTTATGACATAATGAGATAATGTAGGGCATTTAAAACCAGAAAATACTTTTAGGTGAACAGGTCTATAATTCAATCATAAAGTATGTGTCGTATTCTAATTATTTCTATATTTGAATATCTTTAAACTAATTATGATGTCACTTCAATGAATTTATTATGTATATGTATAGTATGTATACTGGGCCGGAAGCCTTACATTACTGATTAAAATATTTGTATTTGTATTGTGTTGTATACAAATTAACATTTATATTATAAAAGTACAATGCCACTCCAAACTGGAGTAACATAATGACACGAGAAAACCAACATAGTGATCAGGGTCGATACATTACGCAGATGCCATAATGTTGGTTTTCACCTGAGACGGCTCACATTTCATTAAATGGGCTTACAGTCAGTTCAGCAAGCTACCATTGAAGAAACTAGTTGCTATGAACTAGATGAAACACGATTGGGGAAACACCGTCATACCCAAGATAAATGCAAGGGCAATCAAGTATGTTAAGTTTATGGAATGGTATCGTAGCCTGTAGTATTCTGTGAATGGTATCGTAGCAGCCTTTAAACTGTTGTATTCTGTGAATGGTATCGTAGCAGCCTTTAAACTGTTGTATTCTGTGAATGGTATCGTAGCAGCCTTTAAACTGTAGTATTCTGTGAATGGTATCGTAGCAGCCTTTTAACCTGTAGTCTTCTGTGAATGGTATCGCAGCATCCTTTAACCTGTAGTCTTCTGTGAATGGAATCGTATCACCTTTTAACCTGTAGTCTTCTGTGAATGGTATCGAAGCACCCTTTAACCTGTAGTCTTATGTGATTGGAATCGTAGCACCCTTTAACCTGTAGTCTTCTGTGAATGGTATCGTAGCACCCTTTAACCTGTAGTCATCTGTGAATGGAATCGTAGCACCCTTTAACCTCTATTCTGTTGTGAATGGAATCGTAGCACCCTTTAACCTGTAGTCTTTTGTGAATGGTATCGTAGCACCCTTTAACCTATAGTCTTATGTGAATGGTATCGTAGCACCCTTTAACCTGTAGTCTTCTGTGAATGGTATCGTATCACCTTTTAACATTTAGTCTTCTGTGAATGGTATGGTAGCACCCTTTAACATTTAGTCTTCTGTGAATGGTATCGTAGCACCCTTTAACCTGTAGTCTTCTGTGAATGGTATCGTATCACCTTTTAACATTTAGTCTTCTGTGAATGGTATGGTAGCACCTTTTAACATTTAGTCTTCTGTGAATGGTATCGTAACAACCTTTAACCTATAGTCTTCTGTAAATGGTATCGTAGCACCCTTTAACCTCTATTCTTTTGTGAATGGAATCGTAGCACCCTTTAACCTGTAGTCTTCTGTGAATGGTATCGTAGCACCCTTTAACCTGTAATCTTCTGTGAATGGAATCGTAGCACCCTTTAACCTCTATTCTTTTGTGAATGGAATCGTAGCATTCTTTAACCTGTAGTCTTTTGTGAATGGTATCGTAGCACCCTTTAACCTGTAGTCTTTTGTGAAGTGCAAACATCTCGAAAAGGAAAGTATGTAAACTCTCGATGTTTTATATCCTATATTAAACAGGGTTCATCGATATTATAGTTATACACATTTGACAAGTTTCTGATTTCTAATTCTGGACAGATGGACCTGTATATGCACATTCCGTCTACATGTAAAATAGTGTACGAGGGAAAGGGTTTAAGTAAAGTAGGTGTTTGGTCGTAAAGAGGGACATCACTTGGTTTATGATTTATCATTTATGTCCTTGACCCAAACAGACAGATATACAGACAGGAGGTATGGTAACGTGTCTGGTATCATCATCATCATCGATATGAACCTATATTAGCCACGTCATGCGAAAACCAACCATAGCGCATTTACGATTACCGAGGTAACAACGGAAGCTGTGCATCCGTGTAGTTTAAATTGAGAATGCACTGTTCCGCTATTAATATTACCCTTTCCCACATCCAAACACATTTTAATTTTCTGTTGGAGAATTAAAAAAAAGATTGTGGCAAATAATGATCAATTTCTCTTTTTGCCACTGTTTCAAATATTGAATTGTCCATGTGTATGCCTGTATGTTTTTAAAGTCGTTTGCTGCAGATTTAATTTATATGGGACAATGTGAAAAAGGTAGATTATCAGATTGATGCAAGTAGTAATAAGTTTTAATAGGTATAAGGTCATAATTTAAAAAAATTAACCTTCCCAACTGGATAAAATTACCAACCAATAATCGCACCACTTACTTGACGTAATGTTTACGATTAACGATTGGTTAACACGATTTACAATTGTTCGATTAGCCACTAACCTCATGTGACGTTTACTTTTATCTCTAGGTAACCCCTTTATCACTGTTCTAATATTAGAAATCGGATTTCCCAATACATGTACTTTATTTAGTAGGCTATACTCCTGAATTCTAACGCTGTACGTATATTTGAACGATTACCATTTTTCTCTTTATACATTTCTAATTACGTTCAATTACAGTAAACATTAAACGTGAATAGGGTATTTTACATCATCACATGATTCGCTTCTTTGGCATTGTAGTGGTTTGTGGTTTGAGCATCAGCCCGGAGAGTGGGAGACCAAGGTTCGATCCACGGTCGAGTCCTACCAAAGACTTTAACAATGGAAGAAGAGGCGCTCAGGGTAGCGGGGATAGCAGTACGACTCATGGTATAAGGATTACCGGCATTACTGGTTATGAACGCCGTGATATGACGAAACATGTTAAAAGCGGCGTAAAACACCATACAAACACATTATTTGGCCGAGTGATAAGAGTCGGGGCTTTAGTACCGTGCCGTGTAATTCTTTTTACCCAGGATTCATGAATACGTGACACATTCTCGTTTTATTTAAAGATGAATATAGTGTTGAGTTAGGTTTGTATCATCACTAGGAATTAATCATCACGAATGTTCATAAAGGTATTTTGTCTACCTAGTTTTCGATTGAAATGGACTTATTGATGAATTCTCAATCATGGCCACAATCAATAAGTTTCACAATAAACTGTTATTTTAGTTATTGTTATTTCTAAAATGAATTGACCTCAGACTAGGTATACGTACGTCCCAATAAGACATGATACAAACACTATTAAGGGTGAAACAGAAAAAAAACCTGTCATATGCAGTACTAGTTATTGACCTAGAAAACGTCGTGATATTACTTAAATACTGTCCACGTAAAGCACCAATCAAACAAACGTGTTCGTGACATGCTACACAGAACTCAATACACGACACGACATCAACTAGGACAGGGTACAACTGTTGGATATGTAAATCAGTCTGTGATGTCATAGACAGGGGTATTTCACAATTTATTCTAAATTTAGTCACACATATTGACATTTTTACGTACATTATTGCGCACTTCCTTCTTAGGGTAGGGTTGCCAAGGCTTGTCAAGGCAAAATAGAAACTGTATTTTTCAGTTTTAAAACGACTGAGCATGGGTATTTAATCATTTCCCACATACAACAAATCTGCAGCAGACGACTTTGAAAACATACACGAAAGAAATTGGAAACTCCCTGTAAATGAAAGCACACTTATTTAAAAGAGTTGAAAACATTGTGACAAAAGAAGAAATTGCTGCTTTTGAGCAATTTCTTCTTTTGTCGCCATGTTTTCAAAGAGCCGTCTGCTGCAGAGGCGTCAGAAAACGTCTATATGAGTGAAAGGGTTAAATATCTCACTTGGATCACTGGGTTCGAAAATAGATAGACATGAAACATTCACGAATGTCGGTACTATGACCGTACATGTCCTGATAAGTAACCGGTTTACCTCTTATAATACGCCTATTTCGGAAACTTACGGACACTTTCTTATTAGATCGATATGGTTTTTGTTATCTATGTTTCTAATGCTTTGGTCTGTGTAACATATTCAAGTCAATTGTATTTCACAATACAATCTGATGTAAACATTCAAAGTAAAGGAAAGTTTGTAAAACTGATGAAATGATATGTAACTAATCTCAACCACTTCTTCTTCTTCATCTTCTTCTTCTTCTTCTTCTTCTTCTTCTTCTTCTTCTTCTTTTTCTTTTTCTTCTTCTTCTTCTTCTTCTTCTTCTTCTTCTTCTTCTTCTTCTTCTTCTTCTTCTTCTTCTTCTTCTTCTTCTTCTTCTTCTTCTTCTTCTTCTTCTTCTTCTTCTTCTTCTTCTTTCTCTTCGTCTTCATCTTCCTCCCATTGGATATCAGGAGTCTGATCAGTCTGTAAGATTTATCTGATATGAGTGTGATTAGAAAGCAACCACACTTTAGATCTTGTAATAAAAGGAGCAACTGTTCTTTTTGGGCAAGTTGTCATTTTTCCTAAGATATTACAATCACTGCATCAAAATATTGATTGCAGTTATCCAGATAGTATAGACTCCTCGGTGATAAATTGTAAAACAAAAACACTGACTGCTTGGTTTATTATAGTATCGCCCCTATTTTGAAGGTTCACAATTTCTAGTTAAAGAGGCACCTGATCACGTTCACTTCCTGAGTCCTTTTTGCCAGATACCAGGCAGGCAAACCATTCCGTACAGTATTTAACCAGCCGGCGGTTCACAGAACGGACCTCTCTGTCGCATATATGGGAGTTTCCGCTTGAACAATTGCAACGTTCACACACACACACACACACACACACACACACACACACACACATATATATGAGACATGACAACATTTTATTGACATAATCTTATACAGCTTCTAGTGGTAAAACACAATTTAACATATATTTACATTATTTATATATTATATACCATATATGTAGAGAAAATAAATAGTAGCTGAAATGTAATAAACTAATGTATAAAAAGAATCACGATTAATTTGATAACACATTGTGATGCTGACGTCACAGCTGGATGGTTTCCATTTTCGCCTCACAGTTGCCATGACGACGTAGGATGGTCGTGCTATGGAGCAGTCACGTTTTCAGTGTATTCAATCAGTTAAGATTCATTAGAAGATTAAAAATGCCAATGTAATTATCTCGGTGTAAATAAACAACATTTGTAACTCTAAAAATAAGGTGAGAACTTAAGTGCTCTTAGTTTATAGAATTGTTTGTTTACCTTGTGTCGTTTGAACCCTTGGACTGATTGAACCGGATGTGTAAAGCCTGAGCCACTAGTATTTCTCAACTCATTATTATTAACTTAACTTTCTTAAAATCGCTTTGCCTTCGTAAAAATGTAAAGCTTTACGAGATCATTTAAGAATTCAGCATTGAAAGAATCAAATGATATCTTTACGACCAACCGTTGTTGGAATATCTTTACGACCAACCGGTGTTGGATTATCTTTACGACCAACCGGTGTTGGAATATCTTTACGACCAACCGGTGTTGGATTATCTTTACGACCAACCGTCGTTGGCGACCAACCGGTGTTGGAATATCTTTACGACCAACCGGTGTTGGATTATCTTTACGACCAACCGGTGTTGGATTATCTTTACGACCAACCGGTGTTGGAATATCTTTACGACCAACCGGTGTTAGAATATCTTTACGACCAACCGGTGTTGGATTATCTTTACGACCAACCGGTGTTGGATTATCTTTACGACCAACCGGTGTTAGGATATCTTACGACCAACCGGTATTAGAATATCTTTACGACCAACCGGTGTTGGATTATCTTTACGACCAACCGGTATTAGAATATATTTACGACCAACCGGTGTTGGAATATCTTTACGACCAACCGGTATTAGAATATCTTAACGACCAACCGGTGTTAGAATATCTTTACGACCAACCGGTGTTGGATTACGACCAACCGGTGTTGGAATATCTTTACGACCAACCGGTGTTAGGATATCTTTACGACCAACCGGTGTTAGAATATCTTTACGACCAACCGGTGTTGGATTATCTTTACGACCAACCGGTGTTGGAATATCTTTACGACCAACCGGTGTTAGGATATCTTTACGACCAACCGGTATTAGAATATCTTTACGACCAACCGGTATTAGAATATATTTACGACCAACCGGTGTTAGAATATCTTTACGACCAACCGGTGTTGGATTATCTTTACGACCAACCGGTGTTAGGATATCTTTACGACAAACCGGTGTTAGAATATCTTTACGACCAACCGGTGTTGGAATATATTTACGACCAACCGGTGTTAGGATATCTTTACGACCAACCGGTGTTAGAATATCTTTACGACCAACCGGTGTTGGATTATCTTTACGACCAACCGGTGTTGGATTATCTTTACGACCAACCGGTGTTGGAATATCTTTACGACCAAACGGTGTTAGGATATCTTTACGACCAAACGGTGTTAGGATTAACTTGTTTAGAACTAGATGTTTACACAGGTTTCGCTGATGACTTGATACTGTTGAAAAATGCGTAGAACACTTTTCAACCAAACAAAAACAAAAGACCGCGCGTCATCTCACGGATCCGGACATTCAGAACAATTACCTATGACTTTGATCCAATCGTTCTCCCTTCAATATTTCAGAGGATAAGTTAAGGAGTTAACTGGTCTTTCCCCCACACTATCTCTCCTATAACTCAACAACACCCTATGTTGTGATTACTCAAACTAATTGACTGATACTTTTTTGTCGAGTGCCCACAACATAGCCTTTTAGAATGCGAAACACTCACCTTATCTATAGCACTGGATATTTTAATATTGCTCTATTTATTTAATTATTTATTTCCACCAATCAATAGGAGATTTACATGAACTTTCTAAAATAAGAACGTATACACATCAGATGTACATCAAACAAATGAATATATACATGTCTCAAATTAAAAGTTAAACTTGCGATTTTCCTAGCTTTAAGAGTATAATTCTATAGGAAGCGTAGATCAATATCAGTAAGCGTAGTTCTATGACTTCTAATCAGAAAATACACAAATTGGTCTTGTTTCGCCAGCGCAGGATGATCTAAATATGCTCTGGTCATAGATGCTTTATGATTGTTCTCCTTCAACTACAACACATTTAGCCAGACGACTAGATAACCAACGTATGGCAGATGATTCACATAATTATGATTGTCTCTCCAAATAATTGATTGCATGTGATATTCTGCTGGTATATATGGGAAATTTGGGCACACTTAGAAGTACATGTATTTGAAATATATCAACATATTTGCTACTCCAAGAAACATGCGTCCAATTATTTGAATTGAAAAGATAAAGAAATCAGCTTAATGCCAATGATTCAGTACCGATTTTTAATAAGGAAAACAATCTGCATTTATATCAAGTGTATTGTCAAAATATTCGACTTCACAAATACTGTTTTTCTGGACTGGATTTCAAAATAAATCCGAGATGCACAAAATGTCATGGACTGATTATATTGGTCAGAAATCTCTCTCAAAAAAGGAAACCCGTCAACAACGGTCACAGATGTTATGTGACAGCGCGGCTCGGCTGTCTCGTGCGGTGACGCATGCACACAATTGGCACAAATCAATAATTCATAACAAAAGACTTGAAGAGTAAATTTACAAACACTGTGTATGTGTGAATCGTCCCACTCATAACAGAAATAAATCATCAAGTAATAAGACAAGACGTATATACGACCTGATAAAGGTACCCGAAACATGCAATGATCTTCAGCATTTCTACGAGCCACGTTATGCGATTATGATACTTTTGTCGCATCACTGTAAAGGGATCACGTAAAGGGATGTGGTACGCGGATGAGGCTACACTTTTCATTGTTTTGTTACTAATTACATTTTGGTTTATGGAATATGCAAGTGGACAGAGGACAGTCTGGTGAGACTTGGTTAGTATGCATATGCTCACACCTGAGTGTGATGCGGTTACAGGTGCAACTACACCTCAACTCAACCGTCGTAACTTTAGTTTTAAACAGTTACTAGAATTTTAACAGAGACAGTAGTCACGCATTCCATTAAAGGCCTGTTTAGAGGAATTAACATCATAACTTGAAGTAACTTCGTGAGAATCATGATTTTATTTTTTAAATTAGACAGAACGAAACAGTGCCGTTGTGGATCAAGTTGCAACTTGTTAGACAAAGCAATGAAGCAATGATTGGATCTCTTCGACTGTTCTTTTATGAATCAATAACAGACATACACACACACACACACACACACACACACACTCACACAAAAACAATCTAACAATATGCATTAATATGAGTCGTTTTATACGAAAGTCAAATATAATGCCTATGCGACCGGTGTAGAACCAGATCACTCAGATCAGCTAGATACTTCTCACTGGTTGATCTGACTCTGCACTGTTCCTCACTTTATCTACACTTACCATCCTCCTCCATACGTTTAGCGTAAGTAGAGTACACGATCTAACCAAATCTGACTAAAGTACACGATCTAACCAAATCTGATTAAAGTACACGATCTGACCAAATGTAAGATCTGATGGCGATCAAATCGAATTCATCTTCTTGTTTTAACGGATTTTATTTTAACCAATCAGAGGACTCGTTTCAACAAACATTTGGATTAACCTTCAAAATGGCGTCAATTGACGAAGTTGAGCAAATTTAAAATAGACCATTTAAAACCAGAGCAAAGAACACTTTTCGATGCTGTATGGTCAGAGAAAGACTGTATCGGTGTTTTGCCTCATTTCCGCATTTGTGGCCATGATGCGGTCGTCATAAAACTATACACGCGTTTAAATCACTTGCGAAAATTCGGATCCCATGCTAAATATAGATTATTTTTTGGTAAATATAGACTTTTACTTTCACTTTCAAAAACGTGAAAGCAAGGTTCTGATTGGCTGGCGGAAAGGACGTGTGAACGTGACCCTCTATCGGTTGTCCTCAGATCCTATGTGTAACGTTAATAGGAGATGATTTTAATGAGATGCGTAGCGTTAATAGGAGATGATTTTAATGAGATTGTAGCTCGTATAACTCTTTAATAACATCTACACACATGTATGGAATATCTCTAGAAAATTATAGTTAAATTACTGAATACAGTTGAAAACACTGTAGAAAAAGGAAACTGCTCACCATGAGCAACTTCTCGTTTTGCCACTATGTTTTCAAGAAACGTCTGTGCAAAGGCGTCAAAAAGCGTCTGTATTAACCCTTTCCAACATAGAAAACATATAGTTAAATATATGAAAACTCTCTATAAATGAAAGTTTAATCATTGAAAAGAGTTAAAAATATTGAAGCAAATGGTGAAATTGCTTATCATGAGCAATTTCATCTCGTGCCACATTGTTTTCCAGAATCGTCTGCTTCAGAGGCGTCAGAAGGCGTCTTTATTTTCGAAAGAGAAAGATGACGAAGGGTCACAGTGCTGCAGAGAGAGCGGCGCGTGAATGACAATGAGTCATGATTTCTGTCAGCTGTAACTGGATAATCATGTCACACGTTAAAACGGTGTCACTCACAATCACAGATTGGCTGCGATACAATAGAATAGAAGAGAGAATAAGACCATCCCATTAACGATAACACCGCAGCATCTGGAGACAACCATCCTTCTCTGATACCGGTGGTGTATTGCGACTTCTTATCCATTTCTATTTTAACTGCTCCAAACCAAAACGTAATGTTGATATGACACTTATCAATGTTTTTATTAATTTGATATGCAGCATAGTCAGGGGCGTAGCTCCCTTTGGGCACTGTAGGGACGTGCCTACACATTTTTCTCAAAATGCCCCAAAATGCAGCTACGGCGATAGACATCTGCGTAATGTATCGACCAGATCAGCCTGCGCTGTCCGCGTAGACTGATCCGGCCGACACATTCCGTCTTAGAGGGATATATGTATAGAGTAGTTATTCCTGAAACAGAAAGTCCACAGGAGGCGAAAAGTGTCTATCCGGATAGGCCTGTGTGGCATGCTTAGGCTGATCCGGGTCGAGACTTTACGCAGAATCCACAATGTTGATTTTCTCACGAGACGGCCTACACATTGATTATTGAAAAGCTACGCCCCTGATAGTCAACTGAATGGATACATTTGTGTTGAAATGATTAAATAAGAAGATTAATTCGCCTTTATTTTATTTAATTTAACTCCGGTGCTTGCCGTTCGGTACAGACAAACAGTGGCTTGTCAAGTAAACGACTCGAATAATCAGTATTCAAATGCGCAAGGCACTACAATCATAACTCCTTTTTTCTTTGAAATTAATTATGAATAAGTTGAATTTGAAATCCAAACGCAAATGAATAAGTGAATATCGAACACTTTAGACAAAGATTATATTACACGAACAATTATTTTCAACTACTGCTTAACGTTGAAGCACTTGTCTTATTTACACACATACAGCAGGATTTGGTTGAGATTATATATTTGAATAAAACAAACACATTTCAAACAATAGCCAGGGGCGTAGCTCCCTTTAGGCACTGTAGGCACGTGCCTACACATTTGTTCTAAACATGCCCCAAAATGCAGCTGCGGCGATACACATCTGCGTAATGTATCGACCAGATCAGCCTGCGCTGTCCGCGCAGACTGATCCGGCCGACACATTCCGCCTAAGGGGGGATAGATAGAGTAGTGATTCCTGAAACAGAAAATCCACAGGAGGCGAAAAGTGTATATCCGGGTAGGCCTGTATGGCATGCTTAGGCTGATCCGGGTCGATGCTTTACGCAGAGTCCACAATGTTGATTTTCTCACGAGACGGCCTACACATTGATTATTGCCAAGCTACGCCCCTGATAGCTGCTCTGATCTGGACACAATTCTTCAAGACATTGTCGTACTCCTACAGCCAACTAGGTGCTCTCATGAATGTAATCAATGTGGCCTGGATATGAGTCATGCATCACGAGCATTTCTATTCATTTTTCCATACGCCTATAAATTGCCTCTTCTAGTATCCACACAATTGTACTTGTCTCAAAATATGTTGTTATATTTTACATCAGCCGTTGTTTATTGAATAGACAAGTCCACGGTAGATCAGTTGATAGCTACGTTGTGCTGGTAATCAAGGGGTTGTGATTTAGAAGCCCAGCTTGGCCAACATTCATTCCGACGATTGGCAGACGTTATTACCGCAAGATGCATGCGCCATCCACAACTCGCTTACAGCATATGTGGACAAGCAGACAGTTGCTTGGAAAACCAGATGTGTGGATATCTGGGGTGAACAAGCAATGAACGAAATGGGTAGACATGACTGTAAGAACGTTTTGAAATGTCGTAAAACCACAATCAATCACAATGTCTTATTACATAAGATGTTTTTCACCAAAGTAGGTTTACGACGATGTCATTATGCTTATTAAGTTTTTCAATTTGTATTAATTATAATCTCAGTTCATGTATACATGACAATATCAGAAATATAAGCACAGATTAATAATAAATATATACAAATCACAAAATGTAGCATATTTAACAATACAATATAAGCGGGAGAATCAATAAAGTACCAGAAAAAGAGTATATACCCAAATGAAATCCTTTCAGCTTTTAAATTTATTTATGATTGCCTTTATGAATGTACACAATTTACGATATTTCACAAAATTTGAAGTGTTGATATTCATAAGACTGTTGAAAAAATGGATGTTCTTGTAAAACATATTATCAATAAATATTGTTTCTCTCCGAATTAAAGGAATTAATGAAACTCATCCCCAATCGAGTTATTAAGGTTACACAAAGGACATTGTTTAGACTGGCGGTTATTTCTGTTCCAGCTTGATATTTCACTGGTTATTTCTAGTTCGGAATTTTAGAATATTTATCAAATATGTTTCTAAACCAAACATATTTTTGAATATTCTGTACTTTTGACATTTATTTGAGATGTTTAATGTTGAGAGCCATTTTTTTATTTTCTTGATTCTGGAGAATTTTTAAATAATTACTTAAAGCAATATTGTTTATTACTGAAGGTAACTTAGCTAAACCAAAACGTTATTATACGAGTATCAATTGGTAAAGGTTTAATGCCGGTCTCACCGTACACAATGCAATTCGGTGTGCTGGATTTTAGACCTAATATGTGTTTTAAATATTTAAGCTGAACCTTTTCTAATACATTAATATTTCCGTGACCCCAGCATTCGCATCCATATAGTAGTCGATGTCGTGGTCGATGTAGACATTCCAAACTGTTTTTGATTGAATGGTGATTTACGTCACTTACAACATTATTTCAATTATACCACGGCGATTACTTGTTACCGGTGATTACGGCATGTGTTATGGTCTCCGAATATTTGTTATTGGTTTCGTTAAAGTAAATACAAAGTCTTTACTTCTATGTCAATGAATTGGTACCATAATTTAGTGTTAAAGGTGCTGAACTCCAGAATATAGATAGTATCGTCAAAGTTTTAAAATTGTATAAAAGTAGTCTTGAAATGTTAGAATCATAATTCTGGGATAAAGTAAGAGCAGTTTCACCTTTCGGTACAATAAACATCTAAATGTTGTTATTTTCATTTTTACTGGCCCGGTAGAAATACAAGCCAAATTGTGTACATTTTCATGACTTCCTATAGAATGTTTTCCAACATTTACTTGCCAAACTAGTTGTGACTATTTTTGACTTACTTTGTCACTATTAGCAATATTTGCAGAAGTTTCAACATTTGAACCTTTTGATCTCCATCTGTTTTAGCACCCTTAAACTCCGCCGTCGTCGTTCGCTTGTATTTACTCTCGACACATTGCAAGTTACCAATAGACGAGTTAAATAAAACTGATACAACTGATAAAACCCTCTTTTCAATGTGTTTCTGAAGTTAATATCTGATCATGAAATTTTCCTACAGTTTTGGATAAAAAATTATTCAGGAATGCATTGCATGTACAACAACGACAGAAAAGTACGTGATCATTACACAATACTGGAACCGTTACGAATAGTCTACACATATATCACGCAGGTACTCGTCATCCAAATAACAATTTATATGCTCCCTCTATAGCTAGATAAAAGACTTACGAATGACCTTGAACGTGTTTGTTTTGTTTTCATTCTGATCGATTGATTGGAGTTAAATAATGTTTTCAACGTTATTTCAGTTATATCACAGTGGACAGTTCACCTAACATTTGTTGTCACTCTGAAGAATGTTTAATTGACACCAAAACTGTTTATCTGTTCAAGTAATTGAAAAAGAAAGCTGAAAATCACTATTGAATAAGACATTTTCTTCATATTGAGGAATATCTCATTTATTAATTACTCTTTGCCAACCAAGCCGCATTTAACGTATCTGCAGCAGACACATTTTGAAAACATTGAGGCAAAATGATAACAAACTAAAAAAAAAACAATTTCAGCTTTTGCCACAATATTTTCAACTATATCCGATAATACTATCGTCTATACATATTTTTTCCATGTGTTGACTAGGTGTTTTTAAACTGATTTTCGACATATTTGTTGTATGTGGGAAGGGAATATGTGGTTTGCTGCAGAGACGCCGAGAAGAAAAAGGGTTTACACCTAAGAAGTGTCCGCCTTTTATCGAGCCATGATTCATTCTTGGCCCATCGGTTTTTTCACACGAAGACAATTTGATAATTAATGCCTAAAATCCAATATCATTCCAAAGTCTCACTGTGCTTGCATTATAAATAATCAGAAAATATGTCTTCAAATCTGTTTAGCGCGCAAAAATGACAAAAACTCTCCGTTTTCGCCAATTTTTATCAAATTATTCGCAAATAACCAGGTCTGTAATCGGTATTTGCTTCCGAATTATTTCACGTAAAAAGCGCGCGAGCTCCGCGTGAAATTGACAGCAGCGTTCGTTTCCTGTCATAAGCAGACGGTGATTTATTGGTGGGATGGAGTGGAAGCCATTTTGTATTAATATTAATGACCAATTTGTAGCCTATGTCAACTGAACAACCGTTATGATTATTAATGTCCCACACTGCATCGTTTGTGAAATGGTTCCTCTCAGGTTTCACTGGTAGTAATACACGTGCATTGAACGCAACAATCACTGTTAATTACAGACGTATTTACCAATTGAACGGTGCTTCAGCAAAAACCAACATTCGCGTAATTATTACACCTGTAAACAAAACTGCGTGCGCATCCGATGCAATCGGATCGCCGAAAAAGACTCTCAGATCTTCTTGAAACATTCTACGACATATTTGCGGACATTGCAGATTCAGCTAGGGATGCGCGGATGTGCTGACTGATTTGAATACAAAATAGTCTCAAAAACATGAAAGTTAGTTTTAGCAGAGCACCGCTAAAGAAAGGCGATTTCTTGTTTTCCTGTGGCCGAGCCCCGATATCTTAGTCGGTAGCGACGCGGGCTCTCAATCCAGGGTTTTTGAATTCGAACCCAAGCTCGAAAAGCAGCCCGTTGCTTGGAAAGTTTGTTGTGTGGAGAATTGTGAGGTGATTTGGCAGCCGTGATATGACAGAAAAAGTGTTGAAAATGGCGTTAAACCCCAATCAATCAATCAATCAATTGTTTTCCTGGACAGTTCTGATCTTTGTAACAAAATAGAATCTCTATTGAAGGAATCATTTTTGTCTATAGATATTTACAAACTAGACGACTTTAAAACATATAGAATGACTAACGTCAGCAACTTATAGCGACCCTTTTAATGCCCCTTTTCTTTAGAATGGTTGGGTCCAGTCTGAGTTCGGAAGAGTTCATAGCCAGTTCTAGGAATGTCAAGAATGAAATGTTGAGTTTTTGCAGCAAAAAGTATAAAGTCTAACCTGTCTTTGTACGTGTGGCACAAACTTCACAAACTCCGTTTCAGCAGTCAACTAACTATCTGATTTCAGTTTTGTTGAAACTTGAAACCAAACGGGAAAATGATCAAGAATTTTATTAATTTTTATTTTATTTCATTGATGAATATGCAACTTAGCAATAGATTACTGTTTGAAAATAAAATGTATCTGGTATCTTTTGGCGAAATTCTCATACGCCTAAAATTTGCAAAACTTCCTTTGAACATCTGCTTGATTTATTGTTCTAAGAATGGAAGTTATAATGTTGCCAGAGTTGAACGCATGTTACTTGTTTGGAACTGTTTCTCGTTTGTATTCATTATATGTTGACCGCAAGCAAGCGCCAAAAACAAAGAGCTGCTGCATAAGAAGTCTTTTGCACGTGGGAAAGAATGAATGTCACGTAAAGTAGGTGAAGGGTTTCCTTTTCAATATTTTCCATATGACTGAGTCATACAAATATTCCGTTAAAAGGTTAACTGCTCTTTACGTTATATTGACTTATCAAATTATGAAATAATACACTCCTCAATTATGTCGTTTTATGTAAACACTGAATCCTAGATAACAAGTTTAACCCTCCTCCAACGTGCAGAGATGTTGATGCAACAACATCAGAGACTTCTGTAGTTATAACTATAGTGGCAAATATAGTGGCAAATGATGGAATGGCTTTTAATATCTCAATTTTCCATACTGTTTTTAACTTTGTAAAATATTTAAACTTTCACTTGTAGGGATTTTCCACATTATTGTTTTGAAGTTTTCAAAGTCATCAGTTGCAGTTTATATTTGCTGTACGGTTTAGTTTTCATTTACGAAAGGTAAAGGCTACGACGATGCTACTTGTCACTTCAGTCTGATCTTTGTCAAGACGATTACACATATGTATACAGATTCACAGACAGTTATATAAAGAAATAAAACACGAACACAAGAACTAATAAGTTTTCATTTCGCTTTCTATCAAATAAATATCGTGACTGAAGGGTTGAGCTAGTATTTCAATATTTGAGGATATAAAATGGAGATTGAACAACAACCATTTTGGTATTTCCGTTACGCGCGATGTTGTCGTGATTTTGATTACTGCTCGAATATCAGTTATATTGACTGGAACAAATGCATACGTGATAATGGCGTCGGAAAAGTGGCATATAGGATATAGCTGGTGTGTTTTTCGATTTCTTTTCTTGTTTTGTTTCAAAATATTTTGAAATGATAAATTTCAATTGAATAGTTTTATTGGATTGCGGCGTTTAATTATACCCATCTATCGGGTTCACATAAATATGTGAATACATAACACTTGTGAGTTGTACCTCTAGTACTTATCAGATACATCTGGCGCTATACTTTAAACACGCTAACAGAAAATGCTCTAGGGAAACTCTTTCTATTGACTCTTCGAATTACTTTTTGTGTTTAGATTCGTGTTTAGTGGGATAATTGTTAGCCAATACACACTTAAAACATAGTTATTTAAGCTCCTTCTTGTTTTACATCAGTTCACTTTAAAACAGGTCTGACTATTAATGTTGTTTAAAGTGAAAATGTCTCATAATTAAAAGATGGATCTGTATCCCTGCGATGAATCAACAACACTACGAGTAGTTTCCAATTGAAGTAACATATGAACAAAAAATGCTTCCTGTTTGTAAAATATAATTATCAGGCTTTTAACATTATTCTATTTCTATTGAAGAATTCTTTAACTTATTTGGATTCGAATATATCTCGACTCTGATTCTAATCGTATCGAAATATAAGTACAGTGGTCTCGCGATAACTCTGGGAAAAGTTTGACTGGAACCATTTCATGGAACGGATCTATCTTTTGAAAACATTGTATCAGCAGTTCTATTTCCTCATACGAGTAATCAAAACTGCTATTGGGCTTTTTCCGGATATGATTCAAATCTGCTCATTTTGCATACGAAACACGTAAACTTGAAATGAAAAACGACGATGACATTTACGTAAATGAATTTAGCATTCAGTCATCACTCGAACACGTCGATGGTTCGAGGTTAATTTATGAGTTCGAGTTATCGCAAGTCAACTGTAGACCACCCACTCAGTTCATTGATACAGACTACATTCTAGATCTGTTCTGCTGACGACGATTTGCGAAAAATGTTAGAAATTGAGGTTATACTCACAATTTTCTTTCTTTTTTAAAAATGCCTTGTAAAATTGCCTTTATTATAATTGACCTCATGTTGTCCCTATCCTTTTCGATTTGGAAGTCTACCTGTTTTATAACGGGTATCGTGTTAACAATGTTCCTCATATGGTATTTAACATGGAATGGACTTTCCCGCGGGTTTTGTCGGTACAAACACTGTGCAAGTGGAATAAAAGTGGTATAAGTGAACTTACTGTTAACATTAAGTATTGTTTGGACATTTTGTTTGTAAACAAACTATAACCCGACCTCCCCCAGCCCTAATTCACAAATCATCAGACAGCTCCTTCGTATAGCGACTCCTCATACAACACATCTGTAGCATGCGACTTTAAAAATGATCTACGCAGAACTATGGACAATCTATATTAATGAAAACGTTATAATTGAATAGGGTTGAAAACATAGTGACAAAAGCAGACATTACTCATCATGTGCATTTTTTCCTTTTGCCACAATGTTTTCAAGGGTCGTCTACAATGAAAAGCGCCGTGGTCGAGTGGTTAGCGTCGGGGATTTGGAACCGGGTGTCCCGGGTTTGATCCCCAGTCGTGGCGCGACGGTCATGGTGGAGTGTCCTTTGGAAAGGCACATTCTCTAGCCTAGTACTGGTTTGTTAACCCAGGGATCATGAATAAAATGAACTGTCGACGTGATATAACTGAAATAATGGTGAAAATGGCGTAAAACTCAAATATAAAAAAAATATAAATAAATGAAAAGCGTCTGCAAGTGGGGAGAGATAGAACACAAATGAGGGAACTTGGTAGGATTACAAGTATGTTTTTATTATACAGTTGAAACGCATTTGGAGGAGGTCGAAACTGTTCACCGTCATCTTTTCATTTTTTTTCATCCACACTGTTTTAAAAGTGACGTACATTGAATATGCGTCAACTGCCCTCTACATCAGGGAACGGAAGCATTAACCCTTTCCCACATATAGACGCTTTCTGACGCCTCTGCAGCAGACAACTTTTGAAAACACTGTGACAAAAGGAGAAATTGCTCAAAACGAGCAATTTCTCCTTTTGCCAAAGTGTTTTCAAATTTATTTAATAATAATACCATTATTTATAGAGAGTTTTCATATTTTTGCCATGATGTTTTCAAAGTCGTCTGCTGCAGATTTGCTGTATGTGGGAATGGGTTAATCCTCTAAACAAACGTCTCTGTATTCTGTAACGAGGTGCCAGTACTCATTTAACACAAACATACGATTCCGTAGAAATAGAAAATACGCTATATACATGTATATAGGACGTCTGCCTGTGGGATTAAATTGAATTCAATGACACTTGGTGATTTATAATTTTAAGCTGCGTACCAAATACAGATTGGAAATGGATATTGGCTTTGAATAATACTGCAAAAGTCATTAGTTGTTTGTGCGTTGTAGTTTTCGATTTGATAACTTCATACAAAAGTGACCTTCGGGACTTTGTTACCGTCGAGGAGCCAGATCAGTCCACACCCTTGCACTTTCTGATCAGGATCTTCATTGTGTGTGTTCTAGTCGTAGAGACATCGTTGACGCCCATTTAGACTGTTTATGAAAAATAAACCATAAACGAAACAATTACTTCATAAATGCGTAATTTTATTTAATATCTAAATTTCTGAAGAACAAACATGAACTACACTAAGCGAGAAACGGTTTAGAGAAATAGTATACATGTATATATGATTCCTTTAATCCTTTGACGCGTACACATCAAGTCAATTCAAGTATTTATGCCCTCCGGCCTATGAACAATTTATTTTTAGACTTTTTCAGACGCCTCTGCAGCGGACTATTGTTGTTAACAGCGTGGGAAAAGGAGAAATGGCTCATATTGAGCCATTTCTCTTTTCGCCACGATGTCTTCAGCTCTTTTTAATGATATTTCATGTTTTTGTCAATATCTTTTCAAATAGTTCATGTTAATATTTAGCCAGAAGTTTCAAAGAAACTTAAGCTCTAGGCTTTTAGGTTTTCAAAGTTATCTGCTGCATCTATGTATTGTGTGGAAAGGGAGTAACGTATGTGTACGTGGACGTTGAGGGCGAGAATCAAAACTCAATCCTGCAAATACCATAAGACCCCGCTTCTGTCTGCCATGTGTGATTGTTTAATCAATTATATCCAGATAGAACCATATTCCGTGAACTTATGAGTCACTATACAGTTCTACCAAGATCCGATATCTAACCGAATATCATACATAGATGAACTACTGTTCAGAAAAACTGGGGTCTTTTGAAAGTATCGGTTCGAACACATCATAAGAATGAATGTAGTGATCTTGAGGTGATAACATAACATCTCGTTGGTATTTGCCACCATGTAAGCAACCAGTGAACGTTTCACGCGAGTGTATGTTAAAACACACACTCACATGACTTTTATTCATATCGGAGGCTTCACGCAAGATGGTTGTAACTACATATTGTTTCAATGTGTAGTTATAACCGTTTGAACGATGCCTTTGAATTGCAAGCTGAGTTAAATTGGTAGAAGAACTGTTTTATTGAAGCTATTGAGAGGGAAAATCGCCTGTTTCGTGCGAATCTCCCTGCAGTGTTGTTCGTCTAAGAGTTCGTCTACTCTTTAATATCTTTCTGTGTTGTTTGTTCATCTACAATTCAACCCATGCATTTGCTAATCTGTATTAATGTTATTTAACATATATCGGCTAACAGTTTTCTTTTTCCACGATGTTTTTAAATTAAATTGTCTGCTGCAAATGAATCCAAAGTCATCTATATCTGGAAAAGGTTACATTCGAAATTAATTTTCTTTATACTCGTATACGTTTTGAAGAGATAAACAAATCGATTTTATTGAAGTTTAAACAAATTCTCATTATCATAACCATATGTCACTCTTGTATATATAATGAATTGTATATATGTTGTATTATAGGCCGGTGACCTCTATACTTGAATAAATACTTGATACTTGATACTTAGTTTCACTTTATACGTCCCAGATGTTTAATACTTACGGTAAACTCCCGATAGCTCAAACATGTGACAATTCGAAGATATCGTTTAACTCGAACAATTTCCTGAAACGAATCTGCCTTGAAGACAGAGTAGCATTCATGACGGTTGCTACATTAATCAATTTAACGTTAACCCTTTCCCTCACATAAAGACGCTTTCTGCCGCCTCTGCAGCAGACGGATTTTTGAAAACATGGCAACAAAAGAAGCATGTTTCCCTTTTTCACTATGTTTTAAACTCTATTCAATTATTTTTCTTTTATTTAAAGGGATTTCTGTGTTTTTGCCTAGAAGTTTTCAATTTCGTCTGTTGCAAATTAGTTGTATGTGGGAAAGGGTTAATCTATTTATCCCTCGATCACGTCGATAGTTCGAAGTTATCCATGGGTCCCTTTCGAGTTTAACTTATACGAAATTCACGCATATACATTATGCATGCGATAGTGATTGAGTAGAAAGGTTTTAGCTTATTTCACATATGGTTTTGGGATACCTTGTTTTGATTTAGAAGCTATCAAAGATTGGGCTATAAATTCAAACCATATAGTAATATAGGCTGACGAGATATTGTCACCTACTTTCGTATTTATATAATATTGTAGTTGATAGCTATTATAATCCCATTCACTGAAGTGTGAGTTTATTGTTACCGTCGATTTTGACTTTCAAATGCCCGTATGCACCCGATGTTAGTTTTCGCCTTTCTATTTATCATCCTTTCCTTTTCAATGCTTATCCAGACAAAATGTACACTATTCTTTGTAAAAAGTATTGTATTTGCCTAAAACTATTTTGAATGCATCTTAGAAATATATAGAGAGGATAGTTCATGATTGTTTTTTTATTATCACTTTTTTAATGGCATGCTCATCAATGTAAACAAACATTACCAGGAGATATATACTAGTAGAGGCCGATTTGTTTATTCAGATTCTTTCAAAGGAGTGACTGCATAATGGAAACACAGTGTGACCTACATACTGTGTGTTGATTGAGCGTTTAGTTATATTAAAATTAGGATCTTCGCAAGGTACCTACTTATCAAGTTGTGCGGTTTGCTTATTTCATATTAGATTAATTTAAAATACTATAATAACAATCCCACATAACGATAAATTCGTGTTAAAAGTAGCCTTTGTCATGATTCTTTTATGTATGATCACTAAGGAATTATGTGGGTTCAATGCATATACATTCATTGAAATTATACGCCCTTTTCAAACTAATTTAAGCAATCTGACGGCGATGATTAACTTACCCATGCTCAATGGGTTTCTATCTCAGTACTAAACAGAGAAAGTTGATGCAAGGCATCAATGTCGCCGGAAAAGACTGACTGCATTGATTTATTTTTTAACACACATGTATTCTTGACTTTCATTAGTCTAAACTTACACATAATGTTTTCATTAAGGATTTTTGAAATTCCACATACAATTTCCAGGATTTGTTTTGGACAGGATTTTGGATTTTTTGTATTTGTCAATAAAACCACAACAAATACAGTTTGGGATTTAAATCTACATGCAATAAAAAGTTATTTAACCCTTTCCATGTCTGAAGCAACAATGAAAACCTTTAAACGTTTAAAACATTTAGAAAACGGTTAAATTGCTGAAGACATGAACTTACTCCTTTTTAATAATAATTATAATAAGTATTTCACAGATGTTAAAATTTATCCTCATATGTTTAAAAAGTAGATAACACTTGAAACAACATATCAGCTAAATTGTTTATTTAAATCATTGATGCATACACTATATGTATGGCGAAAGAGAAATGCCAGTTGCGAGTCCCATTACTATTTAAAAGGTGGCAAGTATAAAATTAATTGGGTGCGAAAGGCCAGATTTTCTTTATTTCTAAAATTATTGTTTATCAGAGTTTGTTCTTTTCTTGATTTGTTTCAAGCCAAATAAACATTTAATATCATATATATGTAATCATTTAAGTGTGTAATGTTAGCTATTTATCTGTAATATAAGGTGTTTGAGCATTCTTTCGAAATATTGACCTCGTGTCAAGATCGAGTCGTTGTGACATCGAAGAAAGTGAATAAATATCAGGCACACGGCTTTAGTGCATGTTTTATACCACTGCATTCGAGAGAAAAAAAGCATTTCTATATTATCCTTCTTTCTCCTACATTCGGCCAATGCACTCGCTTCGTGACGTATAAGAAATCAATTTTTCGAGCGACATTTTTTGTCTGCAAGACTCGTCACTTTTCTAAGTTTACATTTTACTTCCGGTTACTTCCCTTTATATTTTGGCAATATGAAACTAGGTCACGAACTGAGGAAAAAACGTTTTGACGTTCACGACCTATAAAAACGCATATATTTGGGATATATTTTCACTTATCTAAAATAAAATAATATTTTGACCACTCGCTTCTTCATATCGAAATGCGCATTCGCGAAAATCGATGTTAAAGGTCACTATATTTAGCTTAGAGACAGTTTCTATTTTAGATATATATGAATTAACATTATTAAATGAATTCTATACAAATCAAGACATCTCTTTGAACATGAAAATAACATTCAATAAGTTAAAATTGCTATTAAAATGAGAATTCGACGTGATTTTTATCTCGATATTGACACATAACAGTCTGCAGCAAGTCTAGCAGGGAATCTTTTGTCTTCGTAAATAAGACAAAAAAACATACATGAGAGTAAAAATAAAGAAACTGCAAATACTTTAAACATCGGATTATTTATTTCATTCTGCCCGGCGACTAATAAGAAATACGAAGCATGCGTTGCCAACATACGCGGTTTATGGTTTATATTTATATATATAAGATATGTTATTAATCATTTGCAGGAGGGGAAGTCCAAAGCGGAAAGGTGACTAATTCAGCTGAAGTCTACGATCCACAGACAGACGCATGGACGCCAATCATGGCTATGCCCCGCGCTCGGGTCGACCACGCTAGCTGTGTGACGGGGAACCGGCTGTACGTATCCGGGGGAATCAGTAACCTTAAACACCAATGCTCCAATGTGTTCTGGTAAGTAACGTTTCCCGTGTTACGTGAACCTTCACTTTGCTCAGCTCAGAGGACTAGATTAGAGGGAGTAAACTGATCTTTTCCCCATAATATCTATCTTATAACTCAACCAAATTATATGGTGTGGGTACTCAAAAGGATCGTCTCACTGAGGCGATTCTTTTCAGTACCCACAACGTAGGGTTGGAATGTCACATAAAGACTTTGGAACATGACAAAATCGCATTATCTCGCGTTATTTTAGCTCTGTCAGCGCCAATGGTAATATTGCGGACAGATGCATGTGAGACAGCTTGTAACGAGTTGTCTAACGTGAGACAGCTTGTAACGAGTTGTCTAACGTGAGACAGCTTGTAACGAGTTGTCTAACGTGAGACAGCTTGTAACGAGTTGTCTCACGTGAGACAGCTTGTAACGAGTTGTCTCACGTGAAAACAGCTTTGTTTTCCCTTTACTTTTCATACTATTTCAAAGCTTTTTTTACATTATACATGGTTTCATCCGATTTCATGGAAAATTCTTTTTGTTTTAACAGATTTATCCTCTTTCTTATATTCGATGATCCAAACTATGAACATATTTGCGACCAGTGAAGAGTAAGACAATTCTAAGCATTCGAGCAGACCGATCAAGATGTTTTGTTTTGTTCGCTGTCTAATCTTATACACCTCGTGGAGAAAATGAAAATACGACGACATCAAATATATCACTGTTATGAAGAAAATCTTTTCTATCGATTTCTTATATCTCCTCGGTTCGGCTTTTGTGTGATCTTCTTCCTTGTACGAGATATATGTAGATCTATGCTGCATTTGAAATAAGCATACTAGCGAAAGGGATCAACATACTTCAATGTTGACCGCCTAGGTGGTTTGGTGGTATCGTCCACCGCGGATGCAAGAGGTCGAGGGTTCGACTCCCAGTCGGGTCATACCAAAACTCTTTTAATATTGTAGAAATGTATTATCAACTTGACGCCCAGGAGTGTGGGGTTAGTGTAACACTGGTATTTTGGTTTGTCAGGAGAGATAAACTAGTAGTACTGATATTTTGGTTTGTCAGGAGAGATAAACTAGTAGTACTGGTAAATGTGTGTGTCAGTAGAGATATACTAGTAGTACTAGTAATTTGGTGTGTTAGGATAGATAGACTAGTAGTACTGGTAATTCCCACAAGAGACACAGTGATATAACAGAACCGTTGTTGAAAGCTGCTCTAAACACCATACAATCAAGGAAGCAAATACACCAATGGATGGAATGGTTAGAATGAAAATAGTCACACAAAAACCGACCTTCTGGGCTTTCCTAATAACGAAGACTTCGTGCATGCGCAATCTGATCTGCATCCTCTCTGGTCGTGATCTATTCGTAGATACATCATGTGGGAAAGGTTTTGATCAGAGATCGGCTTTACAAATATGTGTTTGGAGCTCATCTTTCATTAATGGTAAAACTTCTGAATGCATATTTTGGTATGACGTGTTTCAAAAAAGGACGTTCATTCATTCTGTTTGATTAGCTAAGAACCGCGAATTATGCATTACTCTTTAACTACAAATGGTCGTAACTACATTAAATTTTCTTTAATTTGATTAAAATTACACTTTGAAGGATTCTTTAAACGCAAAGAAAATGGAAACGTTTTCCAATTTAAGAACGATTGTATCCCTTTGTAGAATAGTCATTATCTCTTTTTTTCACAATAAAAAACAACCATCATATTTAAATAAAATTATTATCAGCAGTTATAAATGTCTAATGATAACAATACCATTCCACACTTTAACGCCCAATATGCAATATGTGGTCTAGAAACTCCTGTATATTCATTGTTTAAGAGCACAGTAGTCATAATGGACGATTCCATTTCAAATGAAAGGTAGAAGGTGTCATTCACAGACCCAGATTTCATTCTTTACTTAATCACCGTTCTTGACTCATCAAATCTATTAGACCGCCCCAAAAAGACGTCACTTAATGGCCGCTAAAGGCGAAAATCTTCCAGCTATTTTAATGCATTTTTTAAGCAAATTAAACCCAATTTCTCTAATTGCTTAAACAGACTGGCATGACCATCACGCGCGGAGGTTAACCCCGACTCACGGGTGAGTCACTCTCTCCCCCTTTCTTTGAGCCTGAGTCAATGAGTCATATTTACTCATTTTTTTCCTTTCATCTTTGAAAGTCCGGCATTAAAACTCGTTTTACTGTTTTGTGTCGTATTCTGAGACTCGGAAAGGATCGTAGAATTGTCCACGCTTAGTCATTGTATAACATTTTACCTGATATGTAATGTGTAAGTTATTCTCTTCTTAAATAAATGACAGATGAAAGTTACGAATTCAAAACTTTCACATATATATGCATGTTTACATCGTCGGAAAGATTTTTTGTGTTGCTTTTTTTTTTATCAATATCTCCTTTTCCCACAGTGTTTTGAACATTCGTCTGCTTCAGATGAGTCAAAATCATAATTACACTTCTGAGGTTCCAGATTTAAAAGTTCTACAAAGATATTGAAGCATACCTATTGTACCTATATGTGAACAGTAGAGAATCAGACGGCACTGTCGATATATAGTCTCACCTCAACATTTACAGTCCACACACTCTCTGTTTAGAGTTACAAGGAAAGACCCACCATTCATGTGTCGTGGCTCGACTCTGCCTCTGATCACGTGATTGACATGTTTCCATTTAGTTGTTCATAAAATATTAAAGGTTTTGTTGACAGTTGTTTGTGATAGTAAGTCGTCTCACTCACTCTTAATGTCCGCCAGTGGTCGTGCGAACAAACTCATCTCGTGATATAGAGAGCTATAAAAACTAATCACCCTCTACTGTGAAAGACACGTGGAGTCTGTGCCTCTCGTACCAACAATACAATGGTGCAACGAAGAGTGGAGTCTGCCTCTCGTACCAACAATCGTACCAACAATGGTACAACGTAGAGTGGAGTCTGTGCCTCTCGTACCAACACTCCACAACTCGAATCCCGTGGTGAGCTGGTTATTCCTTTAGGATTTTAACCCACAAACTGCATACTCTCTGGTTAACCCTTTCCCTCATATAGACGCTTTCTGACGCCTCTGCATCAGACGGATTTTTGAAAACATAGTGACAAATGAAGAAATTGCTCGAAACGAGCAATTTCTCCTTTTGCCACAATGTTTTCAACTTTTAGTCATAGGTTATCCATTCCCACCGATGATTGCCATTAAAGAGATTTTCCAATTTTCGACAAAATGTGTTCAAAGTCGTCTGCTGCATAATTGCTGTATGAGGGAAATGGTTAAGTCTCCGTAAAGCAGACACCTGGCTTGAACAATGTAAGCTAAACGAATTGTTCGCAATTGATGTAAAGTAGAAAAGCTTAAACTTATCCTGTATATATGCCTAATAAGATGGTCCTATGGATTTTTAATGACACAAAAACATCAACCATATCATGCGCGGTCCCACTAAAATTCGATGAAAGATGTTTGTATGAATCGATTTTCATTAGTTGAATGGTGTTTAATGCTGCTTTAAACAGTTGTACAGTTATATTTAGATATCCCGGGTTTTGTACCACTACTGCTGCTAAGTTGAACCAGTGTATCAGTCTTCTAAAAGTATGAGCTCCAAGGAGGGAATCTGCTTAACCCTTTCACACACACATACAACAAATCTGCAGCAGACGACTTTGAAAACATTTAGGCAAAAACATGGAAAATCCCCATAAAGGAAAGTATAACTACTGAACAAAATTGAAAACATTGTGGCAAAAGGAGAAATTGCTTGTTTCTTCTTTTGTCACATTGTTTTAAAAAATCATCCGCTGCAAATGCGTCAGAAAGCGTCTATATGTGGGAAAGGGTTATCCATTTCGTGTGTGGAAAGACTCGAACGAGAATCGAATCCAGGTGGCGCGCTCCAGAAGAACTATCAAGTGTAATTAGGATGATGGGAGTTATTTCTAGGAGTTGATGTTTTACCAGCACATCAGTGGTTATGCTTTCCCACATCACTGAGCGCCAAGGAGGCGAGCTTTTAACTTTTACAGTATTTGGTAGTCACTAACGGGCATCGAACCTAGATCTCCCGCTCTGTAGACGGATTCTCTACTTGAGATCGGACGGAGTCGTTCAATGGTTCATCACAATTTGCCATATTCCCATATGCAGTCGCATTTTCATACATGATGCATTATACGTCATTTGAAAGCATTCTGGTAAACGTTTTTTCGACTGCTTCAGATTCGTTTTATGAGGGAAAATGGAATTTAACGGATGACATGGAAGTAATGATGGTACTTTAGTTGGTCCCGCCCCGGGTTTCTGTTTACATTGCTGTGACGGGTTTATTGTTGAAGGAGACTTAAACTTGTCAGGTCTTATTGGAGGGTATTACGGTTTTACTGCGATGGTTTGGTATCATGGAACATGTCTGGGCCTGACATGTTTTCGTGTAGTCGGACCAAGGTTTATTTTGTATCATGAATCATTTCTGGGCCGAACAGGTTTTCGTGTAGTCGTACTAAGGTGTATTAGTGTGATTGCTTTTGGTATGTTTCGACAAAAAGGACCTGATTAATGTGCATATATGTAGACAGCTACATTGTTTTCACTATTCTTGTTATTGAGTTGGTTTACATATAAGCCGTCCCGAGAAAAAACCCAACATTAAGGCCTCTGCGTAATGTATCGACTCAGATCTCGGCCTGTGCTGTCCGCATAGACTGACCGGGCCGACACATTCCATCTCAGGGGGATAGAGGTATAGAGTAATGATCCTTGAAACATAATATCCACAGGAGGCGAAGTGTGTCTATTCGGGTAAGCCTGAGCGGCATGCTTAGGCTGATCCGGGTCGACGCTTTACGTAAAGTCCACACTGTTGGTTTTCTCGCGGGACGGCTCATATTATGCATTCAAGCCGCGATCACTTAGTCGGTAACGACGAGTTCGTATACAGGTTGCAAGCTTGATTGTTCACAATGAAATTTGTTTTTAAGCGTAGGTACATACTTGTTTTATCAGTCTTACATATGCAATGGATATTAAATATTAGATGCGTCTACTTTTGAAAACAATCTTGTGGAAAAAATGCTAGATCTAAATTATTCCTTATCCTGAAAATTGAGAGCATATATTTTATTTAGTATTAAACGCATTGAAGCAAAATGTGAATTTGTGTAGAGCATTCTTTTCCTTTTTTCAACAATATTATCATAAGTCACAAAAGCGTCTGTAGTCGTCTCTACCGTTGCCCGGTTAATTATCGTAAAAAGAAAATCAAAGCACTGATCATGAAGTGAGTAATCTTTTACAAAATGATTCCGATTAACAGCTGCCGTCGGTTATTTCATAGCCTGATTATTAATTCGTTACGTCGTTCCACGGTAACATTGATGATTTAAACGTTATAGTAGTTTACATCGAATGCAAAGTTAGTTCTAATATCTTTAGCACACTCGCTGTGTGTTCCCCAATGAGTCAACCGGCTCTTAAAACAAAGAAACGTAACTCTGTGCTCAGACTTTGTGCTCAAATATCTGATTGGTCATTCACCAATGAGCCGATCCACGAGAAAACCAACAGTGTGAACTCTGCTTAAAGTATCCACCCGGATCAGCCTTAGCATGCCGCACAGGCTTACCCCGATAGACACTTTTCGCCTCTTGTGGATTTTCTGTTTCTGGAATCTATACTCTATACATCTACACCACTGAGTCGGAATGTGTCGGCCCAGATTAGCCTGCGCGGACTGCACAGGCTGATCTGGGTGGATACATTAGACAGAGTCCATTATATTGGTTTTCTCGTGGAACTGCCCAGGTGGTCAATCAGATGTCTTCTTTAGAGCACAGAGTTCCTGTAGGGTTCTCGGAGTTTCATAGTTATAGTTTCGATGCCAGGACTCGCGTCAAGCAAATCAAGGACGTCGCTCTGACAGAACTGATACGTTTAACCCTTCAAGTCCTGCATAAAGCAAGCGTGCAGCAGACGACTTTGAAAATAGTTTAACTTGAAAGTGTAGTTATAACATAGATTTGAAAACATTGTGACAAAAGGAAAAATAATGCTCATTTGCCCCACTGTTTACAAATGTTGTCTGCACCAGATACGTCAAAATGCGTCTACAATAGGACAGGGTTAAATATAAACGAAAATCAGTCTCAAAGGTGAATAATGCAGGACAACTAATTACTTTAAGCACGTGTTTTTGTAAGTATTTCAGTAATTGTTGAATCAAACCTCATTCCTTAGATTACATATCTGCCATTAGTCTATTAAAATATATGCAAACAAATTAGTTGAATGTATTTCTGTGTTGAGATGCTGTCTGATCATATTCCTCATAATGGGACCTGTCTCAGTGCTCATTCGATATCTTACTGCCATCCGATTTGATTGAAAACATCTTATGAAAGGGAAACTCTTGGAAACAAAATAATAATATAGAATTTGCTGGTGTAGATCGAATATGAAAGATATATAGATTCTTTGGTGGAAAAAAAACCCGGAAGGATGCTTCAAAAGTCAAATGCATCAGAGATATCCTTTTTTTTCTGCACAATTTTTATTGACTGGTTTTCTGGGATTTTCTTTTTCCCCGTATCATTTTCAACGTGCATAATTAGAAAATGCACGTTTTAATGTGACACAAACGTTTAAAACGATAATTGTGGTGAGCTAAGAGCGTTTAAACCCGACACGCCCTGGTGCCTCGTTCACAGATCGGTCTGATGCTGATATGAATCACAAAATGCCCACAAAATAACTGTTAATTAAGCTTTGATCTTTCCCTTTGCTGTAACCGCTCGTCAACCAATCAGAAGTAACTTATGGTGCCACGTGATGAGTCATATGACACGTTGAACATGCGCCGTCCCACTGGATTCGATTGGCATGTATAAATGGGAATTGCATCTAAGTTATAATGATTGTATGGCAACTTAAATAGTAAACGTGAAAGTCTATTAAATCCTAGATGATACAGGATTTTCAACAATTATTTCTTACGTTTCTTCTCTTTTCATGTAATAGAAAGGTAGGATAGCGTCCATTTTGCAGCAATGCCTTTTTATTTTTCAGTTTTAGATTTCTTTTATCAGCCAGGGTGGATACTTTAAAGTAGCTATTAACTAAATAGAGCCTGACCATGATAAACGGTACACGAAGGCCTTTGCGAATATTGTAGGTTCAGATCAGCCTGTGCATTCACGCAGACTTATACAAATCAACGCAATTTACAAGAAGCTTCCAACAAGTCTAGTAAATGATTTTCTTGATATACTGAGCGTTCCTTCTGTTAGGACAAACCGAATACACCTAAGGTATTAACCGAACGAAGTTGCGTGGTTGGTTTTTTTCCTTTTAAAGTTTCAATTGAAACCACTTGATTTTGATCTGATAGCATAGAGGCACAAACTGATCTATATATCTACAGTTGTAATAAACAAGCTTCTGTTGATTGTCCTATTATCCAAAGATCATTTTAACAATGCTCCAAGAAACCTAATTTATGGCTGATCATTACACATTCATGCAAATAACATTTAGGCGAACAATGCAGAGACAGATTAGACTGCGCTGATTTGTAGACGGATGTCGATCTATAAATGCAAATGCTTTACGGTTGTTTTAACTATTTTGCCGAGTAAAGCACATATACTTCTCTCTTGTTTTCTGTCTGTCTGTCTGTCTGTCTGTCTGCCTATCTCTATATATATCTCTCCCTCTCTCTCTGTCTCTCTGTCTGTCTGTCTGTCTCTCTATCTCTCCCCCCCATCTCTCTCTCTCTGTCTCTCTGTCTCTCTGTCTCTCTGTCTCTCCCTGTCTCTCTCGCTGTCTCTCTCTCTGTCTCTCTCTGTCTCTCTGTGTGTGTGTCTCTCTCTCTCTGTCTCTCTCTCTGTCTCTCTCTCTCTGTCTGTCTCTCTCTCTCTGTCTCTCTATGTCTCTCTCTCTCTTTTTCTCTCTCTCTCTCTCTATATTTATATATATATATTTTTTTATTATTTTTATTATTATTAAATTTCTAATTTGCTGTTTTATATCCCTATGTAAAACAGTAAAAAACAGGTGAATACAGTTTAATATTATGTTAGGTTCGGGTACTCAAATGGCATAATTTTAACGCAATTTGAACGTTTTAATTATTTTCGATTGAATAATCAATCAATTATTTATACATTGAAGTTGACACACAAACTGCTTAATGTATTAATCATCGGGTTTAAACAAAGAACCCATTTTCTCTGCCCCTCTTAGAGGTATAATAAATCGGAAACGCCCTGAATAGGGTTCTTGTCTTAGTTTGTATTTGCCGTTATTAATACTGTTACTTTGATCACATATCCCTTTCCCACATACAACCAATCTGCAGCAGACGACTTTAAAACTATCTTGACAAAAACGAGAACAATATCTTTTAAAGAAAGTAATATATTCGTTCGAGTTAAAAACCATTGCGTCAAAAGAAGAACTTGTACATTATGTGCAATTTCTCCTTTTGCAACAATGTTTCCAAACGTCTGCTGCAAATGCTTGAACATGCGTCTGCAGTTCGGAAAGGATTGAATGAACCCCTCTTTCTTTAATGATTGTTTTAATCCACGCGAGGTGTCATTTAAGTTTTGACCTTGGTCCTTATCCCGTTTTACGCCACTTTAAACAACGTTTATGTATGTCATAATTCACAAATTAATATAACATTTGTGTTTTATGTAGATCAGGACAAGCCTGCATTTGTACATTTGTACAGAATAATCCTAATCTACATTGTCCGCTATTCAAAACTACGCGATTCGTAAAAGCGTATTTATAATTGTTGGAGATGATTCCAGCTGCATGAATTCAGCGGGAAAACGGTTAACCCTTTCCCACAGACAGACGGATGTTGACGCATCTGTAGCAGACGGATTTAAACAACATTGTGGCAAACGAAGGAATTGCTCACAATAAATCTGCAGCAACATTGAAAACATCTAAGCACAATAATGAAGCGTCCTATAACTAATGGTAATAATATTGAATAGAGATGAAAACGTTACAACAAAAGGAAACAATGCTTAATGGGAGCATTACTGCTTTGCCCCCATTTTTTTTCAAAAGCCGTCTGCTTCAGATTTATTGTATGTGGGAAAAGGTTAACATCAACGACAAACTGATGGTTAAAGGATACTTTTAACCCTTTCCCACATATAGACACTTTCTGACGCATGTGCAGTAGACGGCTTTTTGAAAACATAGTGACAAAATAAGAAATTGCAGTAGACGACGTTGGAAAACTCTGTGGCAAAAGGTGTAATTGCTCATAAGGAGCAATTTCCTTTTTGCCACAATGTTTTCAACTTCGGCAAATCATCATTCTTTCATTTAAATAAATTTGCCATATTTCGTGTCGATATGTCTTCAAAATCGATTGCCGCGGATTTATTGTATGTGGGAAAGGGTTAAGTAACTGATGTTAAAGTCAATATTTAGGAGTTAAACGGGACTCTATTTACAATACCTCGTGAAAATTGTCGTAATTTAGTAGAACTATTCATGAAAAGCATAATTGTCGTACACAAATCAGCAATGATTCATAATAACAAACGTTTAAAGAGAAAATTAAATCGTTTTGATAATCCATCGCTTGTTTATTGTCAATTGTTGCCGCAAAAAAAGACAAAGGGGGGATGGAGTATGAAAGAACCCCACGGACACCTGTTTTGAAACAAACACTGTCATATTATGTCAACAAAATGATTATTTGAATCCGCGACACACGAAAATCGACCCTTTGAGGTTTTGTTTTTGAAAAAGGATGACTGGTGATATATTATGAACAAATGGTGAATTGTTTGATAGTTACTACGAGTACAGCTGGTTATATTTACACCAGAGCTAATGCAACCCCCGCAACATTGGACGGTTTGATTGATTGTTTAGTGATTTAAAGCCGCTTTCAACAATTTTATTCTCTTATATCAATGGGTTTTCCTGAGTATGTTACCACTACTCCTCGTCAATTTATCCTGACACCAGCCAGTCAGTCATAATGCTTACCCCGTAACGCTGAACGTAACGGAGGGAAGCCATTACTACCATGTTTAAAAGCTTTTATATGACCCGGTCGGGGATCGAGCCCGCGACCTTTCGCAACCGACCGAGGCGGAGGATCACCACTACACCACCGAGGCGGAGGATCACCACTACACCACCGAGGCGGAAGATCACCACTACACCACCGAGGCGGAGGATCACCACTACACCACCGAGGCGGAAGATCACCACTACACCACCGAGGCGGAAGATCACTACACCACCGAGGCGGAGGATCACCACTACACCACCGAGGCGGAGAATCATCACTACACCACCGAGGCGAAGGATCACTACACCACCGAGGCGGAGGATCACCACTACACCACCGAGGCGGAGAATCATCACTACACCACCGAGGCGAAGGATCACTACACCACCGAGGCGGAGGATCACCACTACACCACCGGGGCGGAGGATCACCACTACAGCACCGGGGCGGAGGATCACCACTACACCACCGAGGCGGAAGATCACTACACCACCGAGGCGGAGGATCACCACTACAGCACCGGGGCGGAAGATCACCACTACACCACCGAGGCGGAAGATCACTACACCACCGAGGCGGAGGATCACCACTACACCACCGAGGCGGAGAATCATCACTACACCACCGAGGCGAAGGATCACTACACCACCGAGGCGGAGGATCACCACTACACCACCGAGGCGGAGGATCACCACTACACCACCGAGGCGGAAGATCACTACACCACCGAGGCGGAGGATCACCACTACAGCACCGGGGCGGAGGATCACCACTACACCACCGAGGCGGAAGATCACTACACCACCGAGGCGGAAGATCACCACTACACCACCGGGGCGGAGGATCACTACACCACCGAGGCGGAGGATCACCACTACACCACCGGGGCGGAGGATCACCACTACACCACCGGGGCGGAGGATCACCACTACACCACCGGGGCGGAGGATCACCACTACACCACCGGGGCGGAGGATCACCACTACAGCACCGGGGCGGAGGATCACCACTACACCACCGAGGCGGAAGATCACTACACCACCGAGGCGGAAGATCACCACTACACCACCGGGGCGGAGGATCACTACACCACCGAGGCGGAGGATCACCACTACACCACCGGGGCGGAGGATCACCACTACACCACCGGGGCGGAGGATCACCACTACACCACCGGGGCGGAGGATCACCACTACACCACCGGGGCGGAGGATCACCACTACACCACCGGGGCGGAGGATCACCACTACACCACCGAGGCGGAAGATCACCACTACACCACCGGGGCGGAGGATCACTACACCACCGAGGCGGAGGATCACTACACCACCGAGGCGGAGGATCACCACTACACCACCGAGGCGGAGAATCATCACTACACCACCGAGGCGAAGGATCACTACACCACCGAGGCGGAGGATCACCACTACACCACCGGGGCGGAGGATCACCACTACAGCACCGGGGCGGAGGATCACCACTACAGCACCGGGGCGGAGGATCACCACTACACCACCGAGGCGGAAGATCACTACACCACCGAGGCGGAGGATCACCACTACACCACCGAGGCGGAAGATCACTACACCACCGAGGCGGAGGATCACCACTACAGCACCGAGGCGGAAGATCACTACACCACCGAGGCGGAGGATCACCACTACAGCACCGGGGCGGAAGATCACCACTACACCACCGAGGCGGAAGATCACTACACCACCGAGGCGGAGGATCACCACTACACCACCGAGGCGGAGAATCATCACTACACCACCGAGGCGGAGGATCACTACACCACCGAGGCGGAGGATCACCACTACACCACCGAGGCGGAGGATCACCACTACACCACCGAGGCGGAGGATCACTACACCACCGAGGCGGAGGATCACCACTACACCACCGGGGCGGAGGATCACCACTACACCACCGAGGCGGAGGATCACCACTACACCACCGAGGCGGAGGATCACTACTACACCACCGAGGCGGAGGATCACCACTACACCACCGAGGCGGAGAATCATCACTACACCACCGAGGCGGAGAATCATCACTACACCACCGAGGCGGAGGATCACTACACCACCGAGGCGGAGAATCATCACTACACCACCGAGGCGGAGGATCACTACACCACCGGGGCGGAGGATCACCACTACACCACCGAGGCGGAGGATCACCACTACACCACCGAGGCGGAGGATCACCACTACACCACAGAGGCGGAAGATCACCACTACACCACCGTGGCGGAGAATCATCACTACACCACCGAGGCGGAGGATCACCACTACACCACCGAGGCGGAGGATCACCACTACACCACCGAGGCGGAGGATCACCACTACACCACCGAGGCGGAAGATCACCACTACACCACCGAGGCGGAGAATCATCACTACACCACCGAGGCGGAGGATCACCACTACACCACCGAGGCGGAGGATCACCACTACACCACCGAGGCGGAGAATCATCACTACACCACCGAGGCGGAAAATCATCACTACACCACCGGGGCGGAGGATCACCACTACACCACCGGGGCGGAGGATCACCACTACACCACCGAGGCGGAGGATCACTACACCACCGAGGCGGAGAATCATCACTACACCACCGGGGCGGTGAAACCGTGGACGGAAGACACCACTACCGTGTTTTATATGACCAGAACATGACCGTATAATTGTATCAGGAATCATAACCGTTCAATATATGCATCAAGGATTTTTTTTTTGAATATCGGGCGAGAAAATAATATCCTGATCAGACTGGGCCGAGACGCATGCTGATCTGTATATTACAAGGTCAATGATGCGTAAGGGTGTCATAGCATATGCCAAGTTGGAACTTCCGTTGACTTTGCACGCCCACCTTCACCGATGCGTAATGTTTATAAATAAGGAACTCATTTAAGCCATTTACAGTTCAACCATCCGGGTGTTTTGTTTACAAATCATTTAGTGAACGGATAATAAATTAACCAAACCTAATAAATGAGAAATGTCTTTGTTTTAATACCACTCCGCTCACTTTGATGTTCGATGGATTAGCAAACACGTTAACCGAGTTACAATAAAGTCGACATCACGGCTAACGGATCCCTTGTTGACATTGTCCAGGATGGGTATAACATACAGTGATACCAAATCGACTTCTGTCTCGATTCAAGTATATCCATGAATCTCAGTGTTCCTCATACGGAGAGCGGAGATTCCGATCAGACTAAGCTGCTGTACATACTTATCTGAGTCGCTGATGATTCCAAAAGTGCTGTTTCACATCTAGCTGTGACGTGGTCGGATATCGGGTTTACTAATGTAAAATTAATGCCGCCTGAACACACACGAATAAAAGACATCCCGGCTCAAATATCGCTTCTCGCGAGATTCGTTCTCGTTTTTCCCCCGATAACAGGTCACGTGGTTTCTTACTCTGATGTCACATGACTCATGGTGGATTGACCGTGGTTTCACTTTTCAGCAATTTGTCAATTTATGTTCAGTCCTGAAAGACCGCCTTCGTATTGTCGTGATATATCGTCTGCCTCGAGTGCGGAAGGATCAGGTTCGATCCCGTGTCGGGTCGTACTAGAGACTTTAACAATAAAGGTAATGACTTTCCTGCCTAAAATAAAGCCTGACCAGCGGATGTCAGGATAAATGGACTAGTAGTACTGGTATCTTACAAAGGAAACACCGTGATGGAACATTGTTGAAAGCGGCGTACCAACAAATAAACATTCACCGATTTCGTTAATTTATGTTCAGTCCTTAAGGTAAAGTGTTTACTAGTTACATAGTATACACACAACCTTGTTGAAACCCGGTTTAAATGCTCATTCTAGTTATAATGTAAATACGTATATGTAACAACATTATCTTTTTCGATCGAGTAATTTGGAGGGTTCTTATTTTATTCATAATTAAGCATTTAAACCCTTTCTCATTTGGAGACGCGTCTTGACGCATCTGCAGCAGACGGCATTGAAACATGGCCAAAAGAGAAATCGCTCATACTGATTCCTAACTGTTTTGCGAAGATCTGTTCAATGTCGTTTGTTAAAGATTGCATGTGGGAAAGGGTTAGCACGCGATAAAGGAGGACACAAGATCCCAGTCTATTGCCCTATTTGACCTGAAATGACTGCTTTGTAATAACTAACAACAATCTGGGTTTTCTTGTAAAGTTTCTTCATTTCCCGTATACATCAAATATGAAGCAATTGACTTTAAAAACATGTGGGCTAAAATATGAACACTCTCGATAAATGATAGTGTAAGAAATTACCCATTTCAAAAGTCGTCTGCAGAAGATGTGGTCAAAATGCGTCTGCATGAGGGACAGAGTTGACGTCAATTGGTATGTTTTCATAGCATAGTACAATAACTGGGCATCAGAGATCATGCATAACTGTACTATCGTTATAATATATAACTTAAATATCCTTGTGAACAGCGTTCAACAAGAAAAACTATAACAAAAACCTGTTCTTCTATAAATTGATGTTTGTTTCATTTAATATAAGCGTCCCTTCGTTTCATGAAGTAGTATTCACGGTATTATTTTGGATTGTATTTTGCCTTGAAGACGTACTTCTATTTTCCAATTTGGCACGATCATAATCCCTAATGAATTCATTTGCACGTGCCTCGGGTCACATGACTCACAATATATGAATAATTCATTAGTTTGGATGACCAGGTAGAAATAACGATCGTGTTAAATCAGCCGGACATTGGTCGAGATTGGTCGATGCTGGCCACAGCTAATCCGTACCATCATTTACCCTTTCCAAGATACAACACGTCTGCAGCAGACGATTTAAAAAATATATAGGCGAAAATACAAAACATCTCTTTAAATGAGAGAATAAATATTGTTTAGATTTATCAAAATTGTGACAAAAAGCTATTTATTTGTTTGTTTCGATGTAAATCGAAATAAATCGTCGCTGCGTATACATATATCTCGATGTTACATATAAACAATTGATTGATTGGGGTTTAACGCGGTTTTTAACAATTTCTCAGTTATATCACGGCGGCCAGTTCACCTACTCATGTATTTCCTGGTTTTCTCACACCAGTACTCCACACAACAATCTTCCCAAGCAACTGGCTGCTTTTCCACATAGACTTAGCCCATTGGTGGAAGACGAATGACGCATGTCGCATTGACTTTTGTCAATCATCAGAAAGAAAGTTGGCCGAGCCGGGATTCGTACTCACAAACCCTGGTTTGACAATCCGCGTCGCTACCGACTGAGCTACCGGGGCTCGGCTACATATAAACAAACGAGTGTTCTGATTAGTTCATGTTTTCAATTACTAACTCTACTGATGGCGTAAAGAGACTGGATAAAGACTGCTAACAGTAAAACACATCTATTGATTAAACACACTGTTTAAAAGTGTGAGTTTAGCATGATATAAAACATTGTTTTTTTTCTAAATAATCCATTGGAAAATATGTAACAAACAATGAACTATGTTTGAGCGACATTAAGCTGGATAGACTAGTATTTTATTTTTTATCGCGGGCTTCTAAATTCATGCATTTATTCATTAGAAAATTATACATGCATTATATTAATTTTTCAGTATAATTATTTTAATATGTGTATCGAATTTGAAAGCATAACTTCTATACACCTAAGCTGGATGTGAACTGATAGCACGTCAAATGCAATATGAGCTTCAATTGTGAACAGTGAAGACTCGGACAATGTCCGTCTACTGTAGATCAATCCTCGATATTCTGGTAAAACCAACTGGAAGTGTAGCCCCATGAGTTCTATGTCAATTTAATTGTATATGATGTGAATAAGGAGTGCCCTTTACACTTGCCCACTTACAGACGCTTTCTGACGCCTCTGGCGCAGACGACTTTTGAAATAATTGTGGCAAAAGGAGAAATTGCTCATCATGAGCAATTTCTCCATTTGCCACAATGATTGCAACTAAATTCGATGATGATTCTATCATTTATAGAGATTTTCTATATTTTGGACTTGATAATTGTAAAATCGTCTGCTGCAAATTTAGTGTACGTGGGAAAGGGTTAGGACCCCAAATCGTTCATTGTTGGCGTTGCTTAACCCTTTCCCTCATATATACGCTTTCTGACGCCTCTGCAGCAGACGGCTTTTTGAAAACATAGTGACAAAAGAAGAAATTGCACAAAACGTGCAATTTCTCCTTTTGCCACAATGTTTTCCACTTGTTGTCATAGGTTATCCATTCAATTATGGAGATTTTCTATTTTTTGACAAATGTTCAAAGTCGTCTGCTGCAGAATTGCCGTATGAGGGAAAGGCTTAATAACACACGGTATATAGTTAAATATTATGATTTTCGGTGTCACATGATTATGTTCTGGTATCCGGTATAGCATTTTTATTAGTCTATAACCTATCTGGATCATATAACATAGTATACAAGTCTCACAAGCTTAGGGAGTGTTGCTGGAAATAAAGTTGACATTTGAGCCGTTCCACGAGAAAACCAATATTATGGCTTCAGCGTAATTTATCGCCCAGATCAGCCTGCGCAGTCCGCGTAGGTTAATCCGCGCCGTTACATTCCGTCTCAGGGGATAGAGGTATAGCGTAATTATTCCTGAAAAAGTAAATCCACAAGAAGAGAAAAGTGTCTGTCCGGGTAAGGCTTCTGCGGCATGCTTAGACTGATTCGGGTCGATACTTTACGCAGAGTCCACACTGTTAGTTTTCTCGCGGGACGGCTCATATCAATATATCTGCGTAATGTATCGACCAGATCAGCCTGCGCTGTCCGCGCAGACTGATCCGGCCGATACATTCCGTCTAAGGGGGGATAGATAGAGTAGTGATTCCTGAAACAGAAAATCCACAGGAGGCGAAAAGTGTATATCCGGGTACGCCTGTGTGGTATGCTTAGACTGATCCGGGTCGATACTTTACGCAGAGTCCACAATGTTAGTTTTCTCGTGGAACGGCTCATACTATACAAGTTTAGGGAGTGTTGCTGGAAATAAAGTTGACATTTCATAAAAACCATTGACCGTTGCAAGCATCTTTATATACGTCATTCGCGGATTGAAAAGACCAACAGTGCAGTTAAATGTAAATACCATGACAAACGTAAACCAAACGGGAACAATTCGTCGATATTAGATACTTGTATATCCGTCTTCAATAAATGACAATAATGTTAGTCACCGTGCAACCGGATATAAACTTTTTTGTGATTGGATCGGCTCGGCTTAACTCGAAAACTAAACTATCCTGTTTTCGTAAATGATCAAACTAGAACTAAATTTGTTTGTTCCAAACAAATAAAAATGACTTGTTCAGCTTTGCATTTGGAAGATTCCATTGTCATGTTATGAATATTAAGATAAAAATATTGAGTTGAGCATCCACAAATATAGGAAGAGGTTTGGCGCATCCTTGACGTCTGACCAGGCTCTATACTGTTGACACACGCTCCACATAATTAGTTCCAGCAGGTAGAGGGTTAAAAGCCTGTTTACATGAGGCATTTATAAATAATTGACCACTGGTTGACCACGGATGATGTCACTTTCACACGAATTTGAAATAAACAACTTTATAAGCAAGCCGCCCAATTTTGAAAAAAGGAATTTTAATTATATTGTATCAATAAACGCTGTATTCGTACGAAGGATCATTGATGACAAGTCAACGATCTCTTTATCTCAATCTAAATGTTTAAAAAATCTCATTGACACTCTTTGGTCTCAATTAATTTCAAAATACTGAATAAAGCATTTTTGTTTTTGGTTTGCTAATGAATTAACCCTTTGTCCGTGGTTTATTCACATTTATCTTATTTTGGGCGAACGTTAAAGGTGAACGATTTGTAATATTTAATTACTCATAATATTTTAAGCGTATCCTGTATCAAGTGCTATTTTTGCATATCCGTTACGAGATAATGTACGGGGATACGATATTTTGAGTGTTCATAATGGACTTGTCCAGCTTCGCATTTGGAAGAGTCTATAACCAATTCTAGGAATGTCAAAACTAAAAGGTTGAGTTAAGCAGTCTACGGTATATGATCTCGTCAGACGATGTGGACGCATCAGTGGTCCGACTCTATACTGGTTGCACGCTTCATCAAATTGGTTCCAACAGTCAGCCACGGAAATGTACTTCCGGTATTTGTCAGAAATTACGTCTCGGTCTTCATTAGATATGTTTGCAAATGGACAGTGCATACTATAGTGGTAATGTGCGTTTGCCAAGAAACATTGTCATTTGCTTGTTTGGTGTTTTACGCCGCTTCCAACAAGTTTTTAGATATATCACGGCGTTTACTGGGATAGTTTACAGGTACTACTGGTCCATGTATCCTAACCTCAGTGGTTCCAGCAGTCAGACAGGGGAATGTACTTCCGGTATTTGTCAGAAATTACGTCTCGGTCTTCACTAGATATACATGAAGTCAGACGGTGAATACTATAGTGAGAATGCGCGTTTACCTAGAAACATTGTCGTTTGCTTGTTTAGTATTTTACGCCGCTTTCAACAAGTTTTCAGTTAGATCACATCGTTTACTGGGTTAAGTTACCAGTACTACTGGTCCATGTATCCTGACATCAGAGAATCAGTCGTAATGCTAACCCCGCGACCTAAGCGCCACTCAGGAAAACCATTACTACCAATTTTAAAATACACTGATGCGGTCCGAAATACGATCTGAAATAGCCAGACCAGGCTCGGCTATTTAGTCGGTAAAACATAGCGTTGTTTACTGTCTGATGTCCTGGTCGAGAAAATGTGTCATTAGATAGATCATGTTTATTTCATACCACATGACTCAATAGCTGCGCAAATAAAAGTGATATCAACCAAACGCAATTTACATACAATGACATTTAATGCAGCTATAGGGTATATTCAAATTAGATGAGATGAGATGATATAGGAAAACAAAACAAACTTTCATCAATATTATGGTCGGTTATTCGGAAAATGGAGTCCTATTTTACACTATACACGGTTGCCTTTTATTTACGGGAATAACGTATAATTATACGAAAGTTGTTTAGCATCAGAATACATCAATGACATCAATGTGTGTATATATAGATACAAATTGATAATGGTTGTTTAACCAAACGCAATATCTTCAGCATAACACACGATATACTAAAGTCTTTTAAGTGATACTATTGATAATTATTCAAGCCTCTCTTTCCATTGTGCGATAAAAATGACAGTTCACGCCTAATTGACACTCGCTGTTCATTGTCATAGTTTGATAATGGAAGCATTGATTGATTCAACATTATTTCAGTTATATCACGGCGACAGTTCACTTATTCATGATCCCTGGGTAAACAAACCAGAACTAGGTTTGAAAATGTGCCTTGCCCAATGGCACTTCACCATGACCGTAGTGCCGCGACTGGGCATCGAAACCGGGATACCCGGTTTCGAAATCCCCGCCGCTAATCACTCGACTACATCGGATTCCTCTGGTACTGTTTAAACAAAAAGAAAATAAAGACAGGATATCAGCATTTTGGATATTCTGTGGATTGCATATATCTATCTGAATCAATGCATCAGTGTATATCGTTCGTGAAAATATGCAATGAAAGCCTGTCCCGCCTACAACACACCTGAAACAGTTATGATATGTTGAAGATTAGTAAAAACATTGTGGTAAAAGAAGAAATTGCTCATTTTTATGAATTTCTTCTTTTGGCACAATGTTTTCAAAAGACATGTGTTTCATTCGCGTCAGTATGTGGGAAATAGTTAAATAACACATTGGCATAGAATGGAAACGTTTTCTAATTCATTATTATAATAAATCTTATTAGGGTCACAGGTGCCAGTCTCGTTTAAAATCTCAAAATAGCATTTGACTATAAATTCAAAATATAGTCAAATGCTGTATTTATATTTTAAACGAGACTGACACCTGTGATT
The DNA here is from genome assembly GCA_031761405.1 of Serripes groenlandicus. Taxonomy (NCBI): domain Eukaryota; kingdom Metazoa; phylum Mollusca; class Bivalvia; order Cardiida; family Cardiidae; genus Serripes; species Serripes groenlandicus. The sequence continues at coordinate 93,067,995 of JASEVX010000001.1, read as the reverse complement.
AGGGTCGATATCGATATCAATGGATAGCCCCAATTACCCATGAGCAAAAACACGCCTTTCAGAATGTGATAACCTGGATATATCTAGGCGAGTATGTGGGTTCTTACAGTGTTAAAATATGCTTGATCGTGTAACTAAATATAACAAAGGCTTCAATGAATGATAAATTGTGACTCTAGACATGCTTGTTTGTTTATCTTATTGGACTTTACGTCGTTCTCTACGGCCTTTCAGACATATCACGGCGACCAAACACTGATATATGAACCCGGGGTGATACATCAGTACTAAGCTAGGACCTAAGGCTATGCGTTGTCAATGGACGATTGACACTCTGAACGGGGATTGGCTTGATTGTATCATGTGGTCATGTGTCTACGGCTATGTATACGTTTTTGTAACACGTGACTTTTTCGTCTAGAAGGGACGTATTACTAAAGCGAAGACAGACAAAGGGACACATATATACACATTCTGACTTCTTTGCAGCAGATAACGTTTTGAAAACATAGTGAAAAAAGAAGAAATAGCTCATAATGAAGAATTGCTAATTTTGCCACAATGTTTTCAACTCTAGTCAATGATTCAACTATCTGTTGTAGTGATATTCCCTATTTTGCCTTTATTTAGTATGCGGTATATGGTTGCATTGCATATGACAATCACATCACTCAACGAGTATATCTTATATATGATAGTATAACTTGATGTAAGGGACATAATCTTTTGCAGAAATATACTTGCAATTTTGGATGTGTTACTTCCCTTGATACAAATATATTATCTTCTTTGACTTTTTATTATCACTGAATATTGTTTCCGCATTGTTTCTAGTTTATTTATATTCAAGTATAGTAACTTATTCTTTGTAGGGTGTACGACCCCTTAACAGACAGTTGGAGTGACCCTTGTCCAGATGTGGTTCTTCCCCAGGATAGAGAAAAGCACGTGATGGTACCGAAAAAGGACGACATCTATATCATGGCTGGTAGGTATCTACTCGTATGTAATGAAAGAATAATTATTTAAGAGAGTTGAACTATTGTTGCGAAATGAGATAATTGCTCATTATAAGAAATTTCACCTTTGGCTACATTGTTTTCAAAAGTCGTCTGCTACTGAATGCATCAAAACGCGTCTACACGTGGGAAAGGGTTAAAGCGACAATAACTTTGTTGAATTCCAATTTGAGGTTTTATGCAATTGTCTTTAATATATGAGCCCGTGCTTGGAAAAATGTACAAAATGGCTTTTGTGAACAGTATAGATCAAGACGGTCACATGTTACTTACAAAAGCTTGTGAGAAGAATTTTGTCAACTTGTGCAGATTCTGCTAAGACCGAGCAGGTGGACAACGTGGTCTGAGCCTACACTGTTAAAAAATGCCAATGTATACATGCACTGGTTCATATATTGTATATCACGGCAATAGTGCACTTGTAAACGACCCCTTGAGTGACTATAGAGTTAGAAAAGTACAATATTGATCACTATTTAGCCTGAACTTATTTAGTTTACAACGATTGCGAAAATAGTTTACGTTTAAATTAATCTAACTCGATGTCTACTTCCTGGAGACGTAACTAGTACTCTCGCCTTTTGTGTGTGAAACCAAAAGGAAAGAATCCACTTATGATGGGATTCAAATCCGGGAACTACGATACAAGAGGCCGACGCCCGACTTATGCATTACTTTCATCCACTCAATAGTAGGCTTCTCGAATTTGTACGCTAATCTTGGCTTACATCGATAGCTTAAATTGCCTTACGATATGTGATAAGGTTTATTATAAGGTTGTACTATATTGACCAAACGAAACATGTCTCTCCTCTCCTGAGCAGGTCGTGGGTTTGATCAGGATATATTCAGGGAGAAAGATGAGGCGAGTGTCTGTTGTTACAGTACGAAGAATGACGGAACATCCAAGAAACCCTGGTGCTGGGAAAGTGAGCACCCCAATGTCTTCCATACACGAGTCAACCCAGCGGCTGTTTTACTAGGTATGTCTTATTATGCAAAAAAGTTCGTAGCAATACTGTCTTCAACAAACAAAAAGAAACTCTACAATCTTGCTAAATATATCAAGGAAGCCATGTCAATTAGAAAAAATACCCTTGATGTTGCTGTTACGTAATGTATATTAACATTGAATTGTTTGTATTTGTATGTCTTTTTATGTATTAATGTATTATGTCTGTCTTTGCCATATACTTATTTTGTAAATGGCCAAAGCCAAAAATATTGCTGATTGCCAATAAATATAAATGAATGAATTAAGAGAATTCTAATCCATTTCCCATCTGCAGGATTACAACGTTTGAGCAATATTTAGTCGGCTATTTGACTAGGCATGTCATTTAGGAGCGGTTTAACCAACCCTGTTATGGATGTTTCGTAGGTATAGCATTGCGGAGAGTTTTAACCGAACTTATATATGCTTGATTTGGTGGTCTTCTTTCTAATTTGTTCTAAAAGATAGATACATGTACACGAAGAGCATTTGTTGCAGCTGCATCAGAAAGGGAGGAAAATACCCTAACTTTAAAGTTTTTCTCCTCTTAATCTGCTTATCTGATTCCAAGATAATTTTGTTAGTGGTCTACTTTCAAAATTGTTCAAATAATTAACCGTTTGCCACATATGACACATCTGCTGCTAAGAGGTAAATAAAAGTTTAATGACTGAATAGAGTTGAAAACATTGTGGCAAGCACAGAAAATGCTCATTATAAGACTTATTTCTCCTCTGGCTTCATTCTGCATCAATTTCTGTACTTGTATAGGAGAGATTTAATCGATCTTTTATTGGATTTATTACCAGGTATGACATATCGGAGAATGTTAAACCTTTCGCACATACAGCACATCTGCAGCAGACGACTTTGAAAACAAAGTGACAAAAACATAAAAAAATCCCATTAAAGATAGCTTAATTGTTAAATAAATTTGAAAACATCATGAGCAATTTCACCTTTGGCCACAATGTTTTTAAAAGTCGTCTATTGTCTCAAAATGCGTCTGCAGGTGGGAAAGGGATAAACGAAACTGTTTCTGCAGTATTACTAGGTTTGTCATTTAGGAGAGTTTTAACCAGAGACATATAAACACGTGTTTATATGTCTCTGTTTTAATCGAATCCTTATCTGTTGATATACCTGATTCCCTCTTGTTCAAAATATTTAACATACGTGACATTCATGGAAATGCCGTAGAAACTTACACAAACTAGTCAATAATTGAGGGTTATCATATTTGAATGTTTTACCCGACGCATCTAGTGTATCCTAAATATTGTAATAAGTCGAACTTATGATATTTATCTACAAAGCTGGTTTTCGGACCTCGACGCTTATAGAAAATGAGACTAGATCATTCAAACATTGTTTTATATACGAAAAATATCTTACATTTATTGAAAATAAAAAACATAAAATAGCTCTGACAAGATTCAGTTGTTCTTCTCTCAAACTGTTAATCGAAGTAGGTAGACATAGAAATTTAGAAAGAGATGAACGGAACTGTACTTTATGTAATTGTAACACTATTTAAAATGAATATCACTATTTATTAGTCTGTCAATTATATAGAGACCTTAGGATTGTATACATACCTAAATACTTCTACACTTGGCCTAATATACTTACATTTAAAGGTTTGATGGAGTCTCAATTAAAGAAAAGATTAGATAACCTAGGTAATTTGTTATACCTTGACAACTGTAAAAGAAATAACCAAAATACTTCTTAATAATTACTTTGTAAATATGTTGATCTTCCTGTACACGATAATCATAAGATGTACACAAATTGTATGCTTATCTATTGGCGTGATGTTTGTATATTTTCATATTTTCTCCATATTTATGTTTCATATTATCTTCCGTCACATGTATATGTAAATATGTTTTATGTTACTTGCAACAAACATATGTTTTTGTGTCAATAAACAATTTTTTGAACTTGAACTTGAAATACTAGGCATGTCATTTAAGAGCGGTGTAAACGATATTTTATTGGATGCATTACTACGTTTGTCATATCGGAGAGTTTTTACCGAATCTGTTTCTGCTGTATTACTAGGTATGTCATTTAAGTGAGGTGTAGCCGAATGTTTTGAAACGTTAAAATGATGATTCATCTGTTAATCCGTAAAGAATAGGAAACACTTATGTGACACAACACAGGGGCTAAGAAGTGTTTATTATGCTTCATGAGAATTAGGACAACGTCCAATAGTATCCCAACAAAGTTTGTGATTAGATTTATGAAGACATAAATGGATGAGGTAAATGACAAACAATTTAAAGTGCATGACAATACATGTATGTCAAACTAAAATACATGTAAATCTTTTCATATGGCCATATGGTCATAAGCAGGTTAATTGTGTCTGGAAGTAAGTTGAAAGTTATATCTGTCTTATAATAAGCTATAATTTAAGGTCACAAACCATTGTAAAACTGTCTATGACTGACTGATGACCCAATATAAATTTCAATCAAAATAAAGGCTTGATAATTATGAAGCATTTATGAAAAAGACAGTGTAAGTTAACGATTGATTTGCATGGTTGTTATAGAAATTAGTAAGGACTCGACTATTGATCGTCGTGAATGAATATCATAATCCCATAGTGTTTCCAAAGTTGAACGGTTGCTGCGGAGTCTTGCAAATGTTTAAATATATTTTCATCATTTTTGTTGATATATTCAGGTAACCGTATATATCTTTTTGGCGGGAAAAGTTTCCAGAAGGATCGTGAAATAACGGAAGTGGATTGTTATAACTTGAAGACGAAGAAATGGCGGACAGAGTTTTCCTTGCCCCAAGGTCACAGCTTTGCCAACATAGATAGCGTACAACTGACAATCCCTACATCGAATAGAGATTTTACATTTAATGATTTACATCTCTATGATAAATGGATTCTTTGGTGATATGTTCTGGTCCTCATGCAGTATTATTGTAATGTTGAAATAGATGTTCATTTATATTTGAAGCTGCTTCGTTTTTCTTTTGAGCCGTCCCGTGAGAAAACCAACATTATGGCTTCTGCGTAATGTATCGATCCATATCAGCCCGCGCAGTCCGTGCAGTCTGATACGGGCCGACACATTCCGTCTCAAGGGGATAGAGGTATAACGTAATGATTCCTGATACAAAAAATCAACAGGAGGCGAAAAATGTCTATCCGGTTAAGCCTGCGCGGCATGCTTAGGCTGATCAGGATCGATACTTAATTAACGCAGAAACCATAATGTTGGTTTTATCGCGGGACGGCTCTTTTGTTGTTTAACATGTCCCTGTCTCCTTTGTGCTATGTCAAACAAATAAAGCTTAGACTAGCTGAAGAAGACGTACATGTGGCTTATACATAAGTTCAAATATATGCACGCATTCTTTACGATGAATACACAATTGATATTCAACTTGCTGACCAAATGGCTTTTAAGAATGGAAGCCAGACACCGTATAAGAATGTTGTTTTTGTATTCAGGTGAAGAACATTCAAACACAATTATGTAGGTAAACTTCTCTCTGCTGATACCCTTATATATCTAGTACATGTTTTCGATACTCTCAATACATGAAGTCTAAGCTTATGTTTGAATCCAGGAATCAAAGAATCAACCTCTAAGGATTTTAAACCTGATTATGATTCCGACACAAACGCGTGTTTAAATTCTGGAAGAAACATTATGGAACAGGCTATGACATTGACACTTATTTTGATGGATTTGTTTTCTGATTCCGATTAAAATACAGGTCTGGATTATGGAACAACACTTATGAAAGAATCCCAAATAAATATACCAGTATGGATTATGGAAGAACACTTTTAAAAGAATCCAAACTAAATATGGAACATCACTTATGAAAGAATCCAAAATAAATCTTCAAGTATGGATTATGGAACAACAGTTATGAAAGAAGCCATACTAAATTTATCAGCCAATATCTAAATTATGTGTTTTGAAGCGTGATATCGAGTTTCATTTTGAATTCTTACCTTATACGTGAATAGACAGGCCTGCTTTATAAAGTATGAGGTCTAAATATAACATCTAGAAATGTGGAGGTACATGTATTACTTTGATAAAGGGTAGAAAAGACTGCTTCAAAGGTCGGCTGCATCAGAGAAATGATTAATCGCATTAATTTCAAATCATAAAAGTATTTTTTCTTGTGGTTTGGTTCAATCAGGGACACTATATTATATATTATATAGTGTCCCTGGCTCAATGTATTAGCTGGCCCTCATTCTCGCTCAAGAATGTTATCTCTGCAGTACAATGAAGTTATCACGCCCGCTCAATCCTCTCTCTCTCTCTCTCTCTCTGTATGTCTGTCTGTCTGTCTGTCTGTCTGTCTGTCTGTCTGTCTGTCTGTCTGTCTGTCTGTCTGTCTGTATGTCTGTCTGTCTGTCTGTCTGTCTGTCTGTCTGTCTGTCTGTCTGTCTGTCTGCCTGTCTGTCTGTCTCTCTCTCTCTCTCTCTCTCTCTCTGTCTCTCTCTCTCTGTCTCACTCTCTCTCTGTCTGTCTCTCTCTCTCTCTGTCTGTCTCTCTCTGTCTGTCTGTCTGTCTGTCTGTCTGTCTCTCTCTCTCTCTCTCTCTCTCCCTCTCTCTCTCTCTCTCTCTCTCTCTCTCTCTCTCTCTCTCTCTCTCTCTCTCTCTCTCTCTCTCTCTCTCTCTCTCTCTCTCTCTCTCTCTCTCTCTCTCTCTCTCTTCTCTCTCTCTCTCTCTCTCTTCTCAGAAGGCGGCCCTCGGATGTCTTAAAAACAGCGTATTTTCAATATCTATAATTTCCCTTATTCACCCAACTGAACACTGGAGATTCCAATTTAACACCTCCCAATATAGAACTCCCGCCAATATCACCATAGCACCGTAGCGCTTTGCTTTTCTTTCTTTTATAATTCATTCATTTACTTAACATAGTGTTTGCCATAACATTACACTAGGACCAATGGCTTTAGTAGAAAACATTGTTTGAAAAGGAGTTAATATTACACTCTCGATGACATATTTTACACTTTATTTTCAAAAATATAATGCATAGGATTCAAGTGATGGATGTAAAAGTTTTAATTATCTTTCCAAAGCAGTTGACTTTATAAATAGTATGTCAGGTAAACGGTTTACTATTTCAGCGCCAAATTGTCTAAAGTAGACTCCTCCATGGTCAAAGTCAGGAGACTTTATAAATAGTATGTCAGGTAAACGGTTTACTATTTCAGCGCCAAATGATCTAAAGTAGACTCCTCCATGTTCAAAGTAAGGCGACTCCTTTTTTCATGTTATAAAAGTTTTGTAATATTTTGATAACTAAAAGGCAAATAATTTAAGGTCAGTCAGCTCGGGCTGGCTCATCTGAAATTGTATTGTTTTCTAAAACCTCAATATTTATATTGGCACTGTAAGGGTTAAATAACTTATATAAAGAGAATGTATGGCTTCATTTTTATTTTCAGTTTAATAAAACACAATATGCTATCTGCCATTAACGACAACAAAGTATCAACCGCGGTTCATTTAGTGCTATAGGTAATTCTACAGTGTATGACGGACTCACGATAAGCACCTAGAAATTACCAATCGCCTTCCATACTCATTGAATAACCATGTATTAAATACAAATGAGCAGGGATAAATGTAAACCAACATTAGATTGGGCTTATGGGCATACAAGAAACTAAATTTAGTATTTGTCTTTGTTTTAAGTCGTGTATAGCGGCAGAGACGTAATTGGTTCTGATAGCAGGATGGGCAAATGTTGTTTTAATAGCAGAAAACACATGGTACATTTATAAGACATAGCTACTAAATTACTTATCTAACAAATACTATAACAAACTTGTTACAAGGTTGCTGGTAGATAACTTCAACATTCAGTTGGTAAAGTACCAACAATTAGAACAGAAGATTCTCCTTTTCCGATATTATGTTCTGGCCTGTATACAATAAAACTTCGGATAGAATAACGTTTCATTTCTTTTTGTGTTTTCATTTAAGGGAAGTCTTAAAAAAATATGTCGTGTCATAATTTATCAGTTACTCGTTTCTATGATTTCCAGGATATTCAAGTGCTACATGAGACAGGTGACGTGAATGAAATAAAGGGAGATAAAGACAAGTTGAGTCTCGTACACATCGTATTTGTTACCTCCCCTGATATAATCACTTACCGACCTCCACCATAGCATTCTTACAGAACTTAAAGAAATGTAAAAAAGGGTAATTTCTATTTTTGAAAATTTCACAATGTTTCAACGTCGTCTGTGGGACATGTATTTTGAATCGGTTAAATAAATAAGACCATTTTCATCCCCGTATTTTATTGCATGGAACAGGACGAGACAAAAGAATAATAAAAATAATGAAAAAGCATGCAAAACAATATTACGAAAGAAAAGTGATGTAAAGTGTTTGTTTATTTTAGGTCACCCCTATTAAGGGCCAGCCATTTCTGACTAAGAAGACACCTTTGTACTGGACACATGTCTACTTCCCGAGTCCTATCTTTTAGCCAGACACCGGGCAGACAGGCTTTCGGTACCATTATTTAGCTAGCTGTCGCCACACTGTGTTAAGATGAATCTAGCAGAAGGAACACAAGCTCTTCCCCCTTTATCAGAAAAATTGTGAAAGCGGCGTAAAAAAAAAAAAAAAAATACATCAATCCCCCATAATGCCAACAGATTAATCGGAGTTTCAAAGGTTTTTCAATTATATCATAGTGACAAATTATCCAAACGTGTTTTTCCTGACTGTCTTGCACTAGTACCCCATACAACATGTGTCCAAAGCACCCCAACATAGACAGTTTGTCCATTGGTGGAAGACGAATGACGCTCAAGCCACAATGAATTAAACAAGAGCTGTCGGAGGACAGCGCGCTCGACTATATGCCGCTTATTCACATAAAGCACTATTTCATTATATTGCACTTAAGTACTATTAACCCTTTCCCTCATACGGCAATTCTGCAGCAGACGACTTTGAACTTATTTTGTCAAAACATAGAAAATCTCCATAATTGAATTGATAACCTATGACAAAAAGTGGAAAACATTGTGGCAAAATTTTCTAAGTAATTCAAGGGCCATTTTTAGGATGCAATGGAGTCATCTAGCCTAATTGTACGATGGTCCTTACCAAATGTGTGAATTATGAAGTGATTTGAATTATGAAACTTTAACGCAAATGTTAAAACTGACCGAGCAAAACCTAAAAAAAGGTTTACCAAATGTTTACCAAATGTTTACCAAATGTTTGACATCATGCAAAACCCGTTTGATATGTTGAAGAATTATATTTGATAAATGAATGATCACAATTAGAAAGGAATGTAACCAAAAATTATGTTATCTAAAATTCTCAAAATCAAACAAAAATCATGTTATTTATTCCCAAAAAGTCACACTCAGCATCTTCAACATACAATGTGAAGAAAGGTATTATATGTAATTATATTCCAAATATGAAAATGCCAACTTGCCCTAAAACTTTAACCACCCAAAATCATGTCTTTTGCCGCAAAAAGAAGGTCACACTCAGCATCTTCAGCATACAATATGAAGAAATGTATTAGATGTAATTATATTCCAAATATGAAAGCCCTAGCATAAGTACTTATTGAGAAAAAAAAATTAAAAAAAAATTCCAACTTGCCCTAAAACTTTAACCACCCAAAATCATGTTTTTTACCCCAAAAAGAAGGTCACACTCAGCATCTTCAGCGTTCATTGTGAAGAAAGGTATAAGATGTAACTACATTCCAAATATTAAAGCCGTAGCACAAATACTTATTGAGAAAATTTAAAAATTAAATGAAAATGCCAACTTGCCCTAAAACTTTAACCACCCAAAATCACATCTTTTACCCCAAAAAGAAGGTCACACTCAGAATCTTCAGCATACAATATGAAGACAGATATTAGATGTAATTATATTCCAAATATAAAAGCCCTAGCATAAGTAACTATTGAGAAAAAAAAAATAAAAAAAAAATTCCAACTTGCCCTAAAACTTTAACCACAGAAAATCATGTTTTTTACCCCAAAAAGAAGGTCACACTCAGTACCTTTAACATTCAATGTGAAGAAAGGTATAAGATGTAACTATATTCCAAATATTAAAGCCCTAGCACAAATACTTATGAATAAAAATGCCAACTTGCCCTAAAACTTTAACCGGACGCCGACGGAGACGCCGACGCCGGGGCGAGTAGTAAAGCTCTCATATTCTTCGAATAGTCGAGCTAATAAATACGCGGAAAGAATGAATTGCCGAGTCGGGGCTCGTATTGACAGAACAGAACAGAACAGAAATTTTATTTTCAACTTAAGCATATACAGCCCATGGTTGATATTCACAAATATACATACAGAAATGGTTAAGACAATGAAATAGTGGAGAAATAATACTTAACTAAGTTTAAATTAAATAAGTTTAAATAAGTTTAAAATCAAGTTTATATGCATATGTATAAATACACATACATATACAAGTAACTATATAATTATATATATATATACACATACCCATACACATACTTACATATATATATATATATATATTAATTTCAATATGAAATTAATTATATCAAGAAAGAAAGTGGGACTGTTAATGCCCGTCTAATAAGGATGCTTTTTATTTTCAAATAGAGAGTTTTCTCATCTCAAAAGCCTTGAGGCAAAATGACGCAAGATTACATAAATATTTTTTTCTTTCTGTGTTTAAGAGTTCTATGAACTTGTACATACTTGGACGTTGTGCGTAATAGCGCGGTATGAATTGTTTTCTTAATGTTTCATAGAACGGACAAACTAATACAAAATGGAACTCATCCTCCAAATCATTCAAATTACATAAGGTACAAATTATTTGGTTCCTTTCAATGTTTTCATGACGACCAGTTTCAATTCTTAATTTATGGGATGTCAACCTTAGCTTAGATATAATGTTTCTATACTTTGGAAAAGTTAAAATGTCCAAATAGCTAGACCGTTCAAATATTATTTTAAACTGTCTAAAAAGTGAAAGTGATGAGTAATATTTGACATTTTCTTGCCATGTACATATATATACATATCCCTTAATCTTTGCCGTAGCAGAGGTACAAATACATTAGCATTTACAGACTCCGGATACAACCAAATCTCGCGAAATCCTGCATTTTTCAGGATATCGCGAACTTTGGATGACCAGTTAACAATATTTACATCCCTTTCTGCTATAGATCTTTGATCCAATGTCAACGTTCTGAGGATACAATTATGTGACTTTTCCTGGTATAATTTTAGCCAGTACTTAACAATACGTATATATCTAGATATTTGTAGAGGATAACGTCCAAGTTCAGCGTATATAGCCAGAGTCGAAGTGCTGGTTTTAACATTTAGTATCCATTTACAGAATTTTTTATGCACTAATTCTAGGTTTTCAGCAGATAAATGTCCCCAGACCTCACAACTATAATTCAAAACAGACTGGACATGATAATCAAATAAATCAAGCATGATATTGATAGGCACGTCCAATTGATTTGTGACATTAAACAAGGCGTTCATTGATCGCAACGCTTTGCCCTTTAATTCGTATGTTGCTTGTACAAATGAGCCCCTGCAGGAGAACACCAACCCAAGATAGCTAAAACTTTCTACCATTTCAATGTTTTCACCTTGGTATGTCCATGTATAATCTTCTTTCAGAACACCCTTTTTCCTAAAAATCATAACCTTTGTTTTTTCAACATTTACAGTCAGACTCCATTTGTCACAATAACTCTTTAAGCAATTCAGGTTCTCCTGCAGTGCCTCCTTTGATTCCGCAAACATTACTGTATCGAAACCCAGATTGATAGCACTTGTCGTTACGGAATGTAACACCTATCCTGCTACATAACTTTGTCTAACATCATGATGATTGTTTTCGACAAGTATTTGTTTATCTATGAAGTTGTGCTCGCTGTGAATTAATACATGAGTAGAAATTAACATAAACCATATTGAATTTAGACTGCACTAATATGAAGGCTAATATTGGTCTACAGTTTTCGCAAATGTTGTCTTTACTCGTAATAGTCGTAAAAATTAAGGAAACTTTTGTTAGAAATCAAGTCTAGAAGGATATTGCATTCGTTATATATAGTATAACAAATCCAAACATAGTCTAGAAAGAAATACATTAATCGTGACCTTTTGTTAATAATATTTTGGTATAAAACTATTGTTAAGCATAGTGATAACGTTTTACATTCGAGTCGTCTGCTTTGAAGAAGGGTGGCGTTTAATAGAAAGTATAATTTGTGTACAATGTTGAAAATATCAAGGGAAAAGACGAAGTTTACAATTTTGGGGGAATTTCTACTTTTCGCACTATGTCTTCAACGCCATTTACTGCAAAGAAATCAATGGATGCCTCAGTTAAATGGTAAAACTAGAAATCCATAACTGACCGCGTAACCAAATATAATTCATCGCATTTACAACCTAAGTACAAAGTAATATACACAGGCGTTCTACGCGCTTCGTTTTCAGTTCAAATAAAGTTTGCTATTTAGTTCAAACGTATCGACTTATTTGATTCACAGTTAGCAATATAGTTCCACATAGGTATTGTCTCAAGACCGGTACTCGCGAATCGGACCCATTGGCGCGGGCAGATACGACTTTTCATCCGTTTTACAAAAAATGTTTCACATAGCCATCGTTTTAAGATCGTTACATAACACATAGACCAACCGGGTCTATTTCTGGTTGGCGTAAGTAGATGATTTTGATTGGTCATACGTTTTCTCAAGCCACATATTAGTAAACGTTAATAAAACCTTAGTACAGTCAGTAGTTTCACATCGTAATCGTAGTAAGACCGTTACATAAACACATAAACGAATCGGGTCTATTTCTGGTTGGCGCGAGCATATAACACACTTGTGGAAAGAAGAGATGAAATCGGTAACTATGAGAACTTGTAATGTTTAATCCCAACATCTGTTGCTTGAACGAACGATTCCATGTCCTCACTCCACGCTATACTTGATGCCTCTTTAATATCGTCTCCAGCCACCAAAATGTCTTTAATAAAGTTTCCAGATTTGTCAAGTTGATATAATCCACCACCTCCGTATAGGCAAACGTATATGTTGTCCTCTGAATCTAACGTAATTTCCCAAGGATGTTGTCCGCAAGTGAACTCAAAAATAACATCACCGTTAGCCTTTAATGCGATTATTTTGTGTTTAGTATGACAAGATACGAACATCAGTCTGTGCTTTTCGCTGTACTTAAGGCAAAATGAACTTTTGATATCACACTTCGTTTCTGACGAGAGGGGCATAGGTGCTAGGTTCGTTCCATCCTCCTTAATCCGTGCTATATCACCCGAGTTTCTGAATGTTGTATACAATACGTTCGTCCTACTGCAGTATGTCAGACCAAAACAAACTTTAGAGACACCAATCTCTTTGTCAATAGAAATATTCGTTCCTTCAATCTTCATTATACGAATCCGTCTCTCAAATGGAAAAACAACTCCTACACGAGAGCGGTCTATCTTGGCTACGTTCCAAGGCGCTGATGATAACTGATACCTGGTAACGACTTCTTTGTTAGGCATATCAATCAAAGATACCGAATTCCTGCCGTGCTCGGCAACAAAGACCAGATCGGATGATATACATGCACAACCATATATGGTCTTTGTACCTTCAATACTCATTTCCATTTCCAACACGGCTTGTCGCTTAGAGAATGGTTTATGTATTATAACTGGACATTTCGGGAGAGGGCCTGCGACATTTTCAACGTTGACCGTAATGTTGTCCAATGTTTTTCGTATCTCGGATTTGAAATCTAGATCTCCTGATAATTGTATTTCCTCTTTCTTAACTAGACTGTATGACGATTGTAGAGAATGTTCCATCTCTCTGATGACGTTTTCTAGTTTCTTGTTTGCAAAATGCTGCTGCACGGTATTCCCGTATTCAGAAGCCATGTCAAATAATTGCTTACTATTTCCAATTGCTTCTTTGATAGTTCCTATGTTCGCTTTATCATCCGATATCTGCGATAACTTTTGTTTATACAGTTCCTTATATTGTTGATTTATTTTGTTTTTAAAATCATAAAACGATTTTTTCATGTTGGCTTCAATTTCCGTCACCTGTGTGTCGATTCTTTTCTTTGTTTTATCTAGCGATAATTCTTGACCCTGATGAAATTCCAATAATTCATCGCAGCTTTTCGCGACCGTATCTAATCGTTCATTTAATTTCTTATTACCCGTTCCAAGAGTTTCGACTTTCTCTTCTATGGTAATGAGGTCGACACACTTTCTATGGTGAGCTATGGCACATTTGTCACAGATATATTCGTCATGGTCAACGCAATGAAATTTTACATCAAGATTGGTGTGCTTCGAACATTTTCCAAGGTTCTTCAATACATCAAACCTAACTTGTGTGTCATTGTTTGGTTCAATAGCGTAGATCCTATGTGTGGATGTTGCTTTTATTCTAAAATGATATGTGTTACAGTCGTCACATATATTTTCCTCGCATTCTAAACAATAAAATGTAGCATTTTTATCAACATTGGACCTTGCACATGCTTCACATAAAACAGATGGCGTCTCCATTTTTTCTTTTCTGCTATCTAAAATCGAAAGTAGAGTAAAATTCACGGGAAACGTGTCCACCCACTTTTGAATGTCAATGTTATCGTCAGGTATCGATATAAACACTCGACAACAAGGACAGTTAAATCCGAGATTAGATCCACCTCCACTCTTCTTTATTTGTTCTATATATCCAGTTAAACACAGAGTACAGAATGAATGTTGACATGGAAGTGTCCTTGGTTGTATAAATTGTTCTAAACAAATAGAACAACACAATGTATATTCACTGACTGTAACTTCCTTCTCCGCCATTTGTGTTATCTTAATCACGGAGAAACCCGAATGAACTACCGAAATGATATCGGTGAGTGACGAAGATTCCCGAACCGAAAACCGAGACAGTCGAGTCAATAGTACTCATTATTATCTGAGAACTTAGCAGATCCTATAATACACAACGCAACACAGCAAACCAATATCTGCATCTCAATCCTTCCTCATTAACGTACACTCAACGTATATATAATGTTTACAATGTAGATTTTTAAAGGGGCAAGTCCAATACAGGTAAACCGTACGTGATTACGATATATCATATCATAACATGTAGATTTCTATTGTTTACCCTTGTAACGCATATGCAACAATTTGTCTTCTACCGATCAGTCAAAAATCGATAATCGGCTATATAGAAATAAGAAGGGCAGTGTAACAAATGTGGGCATAACTTTCTTAAAAAAATGTTTCTTATATTTTAAGTTCGCATTCATATTTGGGAAGAACAAAATCTCTCGTTTCAAATATATTCCTATTGAATTACATATGATTTTTGATAATTACACAGAAATTGCCATCACATTTCGTTGGTTAATTAGTTATAACTTGTTTTCCTTTTACTTTTTATAAGTTCGCATTCACATTCGTAAAGTATATTCATTTGTTTAAAGAAGGATATCATTTTTTATGAAATTAAGAAAAATTTAGGCGGGGGAATTAATGCTTTTGTCAAACAACATGTAAGTATATATTTTTTGTGTTCGGTGGAGACGGTCAAACAGTAGCGGAAACTTACGAAGTTAATCGGATTTCACCGCTACTGGTTTTATGACTTCGATGTTTTATTGCAGGGCAATAAAATCTTTCTCCTTCAGGGCAGGTTTTAAATATCTGGATAATTAAGAATTGAATTAAGAGTTAAATTTAAATCAAATATTTTCTATCCTCGCGCAATAACAATAGGAATATTATTAAAATAGCCCGCCGTTGACATAAATATTGTTACGTACTCGTGTTGTCTTGTCAGGACGCGGTCTTTGCTAGTATACCAGATGAATCGCTAACAAGTAATAAGTAAATTTCATGAGGTTTTAATTCACTTCTAAATCACAATCATATAACTACAATTCACATACAATGCATTGGAATCTATTAACCGTTTAAAACACTGGAGTAACAGTTCATGGGGTTTAATTCACGTCTAATCATAAACGTATCACTATAAAATATACATGTAATGTATTGAAAACTACCGTTTTACGTATTAAACTTAAAGTACGACTACCTATAGGCTTGCCACAACTTTAGTAGACAAGAGTGCACGAGTCCTTAGATAACACACACTGTTTGCATAGTAGTAGGTTCTACGAATACCGTGTTATCACGAATACCAAGGTAAACACAAAACCGGTGTTATCTTTGTTGCGCGCGCACAACCGGATGCCGTATGGTTCCATCAGCAAACTCAGTTATCGCGACTTTCAAATGCTACAATATTTTTTTTCAAAAAATCAATATTCTCAGAAATTACGACACATCATGATTGTTACCCATATTAAAAAGAAAATCCTACATGCCCTGACCCCTCACCAACAAAATCGTCATTTTTTTAGTAGAAAACCTGTTGTTGATTTTTTCTTTCACATTTGAACATGTTGTGTATTAACTGCTTATGACATCATAGGAATTTCAAGTCACGTGATTACATTCCGTGAACTTTTCTCGACTGTAGAAAACATGGAAGAAATTAAGGACCAAAATTCTAAAAAAAAAAATGTTTTTTTTGCCTGTATGTTTGTGGTGGTTATAAAATTTAACATATGCTATTTTTAAACTTCTAAATCATATACTGTGTTACAAAAATTAAGGATGTTAATATAAGGACTAAAAAAATAACAAAGAAATGGGTCATTTTTGGAAAATATGATTAAATTGTGCCAATAAGAAAATTTAACAAATTGATTCTGAAAATATCGTGTAAATAAGTTCATAGTTTGGAACAGTTGATAAATTAACATTTAAATTAAATATAATTGTTCTAGTGACAAATGTTTTATAGGATAGTCATTTTCACATTAAATATCAAAATCTTGTAAGGATTGATACAACAGGACCACCGTACTAATGCTTTTTGTAATTACACCGGTGAGTGATTGCCTCCCTTGAATGTCAATTTCAAAATGGGTGCGGATGGACACAATTTTTGGAACTTTGCACAGAAGTGAATGATTATTTTGTGTAAGTTAATTAACAAGAACATATTTCAATTCAATTCAATTCAACTCAATTTTATTAGGCATTCGGCAAATACACATGCCATTGGCCATAAACAATAGATACATGAAAATATGACAATGATAAATATTTACATTCTATACATACATTAGACAAAATATATACATATATTATATTGCTGAAAAAGTAATACATTTTTAAAATAATTAGACTATATTTTCTAAACTTAAATCTCTCATTTCCAAAGCTTCTTTAATAAATTTTGCCGTATTGACTTGCGTCTTTCTTCTTTTTGATGCCAGCATATTGGTAAATTGGGTAACAGTTGGCCAGGTTATAGAAAGGAGTCTTTTTCTTAAATCATTGAATTTCGGACAAATGCATAGGAAGTGATATTCTGTTTCAATCTGCATTGAATTACAAAGTTGACAAATTCTGTTCGCTCTATCAATATTTTCGAATCGTCCAGTTTCAATTGCAAGTTTATGCGCTGATAGTCTAAATTGGCTAAATTTAATCCTAAGTTTTTCATTTTTTAAATTCATTAAATAATTTTCAAATTCAAAACAATTCTTAAACTTACAGTAATACTCTAATCTCGAGCAATTATTTATAGAACTAAGCCATTCTTGAATAAAAGTGTCTCTAATGCGTCTTTGAATGGTTTTAAAACATAAGCTGGATGTATTATGAGAATTCATTAAATATGAAAACCCATAATCATCAAGCTTCTGTTTCACTTTATTGCACCAGAAAGATTTAGAGCGATTTGATATAATAATTTGCTCACTGTATACTGTGTACCTTAAACTATCTGTATTATCTTTAATTTTTAACCAATATCTGAGTGATCGTTCGAGAGCTATTATCGTCAAAGGATATCGACCGAGTTCACCATAAACAGCGAAGTTCGGGGTTTGTGTTCGGACTCCAAGAATGATTTTGCAAAATTTAATGTGTAGTTTTTCAACAGCCTTTAGACAGTATATACCCCAAACCTCCGCTCCGTATAGTAGAATCGGTGAAACCATTGCATCAAATAAAAGTAATTTTGTTTTAATATCCACTTTCACTTTTTTAAATAAAAACAAAAGATTACTCATAGCTCTTAGTGCCTGGATCATGCAAAGCACTAACAGCATTATGCATTAATCCTGTTTTAGAGAATTTAATCCCCAAGTAACAAAACTGATCCACTACTTCTAAAATGTCAGCACCAATAGACCATTCAAAATCACAGACTTTCTTTCTTTTTTCAAAAATACAAATTTTACTCTTACCAACATTAATTTTCAATCCCCATTTTATAGCGTAATCCGCAATACTATTCAACTGGATTTGTAAACTATGTTTATCCGTAGTGAAAAGAACCATATCATCCGCAAACATAAGGATAAATATAGAAAGGTATTCTATGTCATTTTCTGTTAAATTATCAATATTAAAAGACTCGCTTGTGTCATTAACAAATAAAATAAACAATATCGGTGACAAGGGCTCACCTTGTTTCAATCCTACTGAAATGTTTATAAAATCAGACAGTTTTGCATTATTAGAAACCTTAATACATGATGTAACATTAGCATATAATGATTTTACCATGGTAACAAATTTAGAACTTAATCCCGAAGTTATAAGCTTTTGTATCAATAATTCTCTGTTTATAGTGTCAAAACATTTTTCATAATCAATAAAAGCACAAAACAATTGTTTATTATACGACAGAATCTTTTGTATAATACAGTGCAGAATAAAAATACAATCAAAAGTACTTTTCTTTTCTCTGAAACCGAATTGGAAATCATTAAAAACATCTTCGCTTTCACAATACTTATTGAGTCTATTCCTGAGACACAGCGAGAATAATTTTGCCAGTGTACTTATAAGGGTAATTCCCCGATAATTTCCAGGATTATCCTTTTCACCTTTTTTGAAGATAGGAACGATAATCCCCTTTGTCCATGCCTCAGGATATATACCCGTATCATAAATTTTGTTGAAAATGACAACTAAATAAGGAGCTATAAAATCTTTTCCGTCTATAAAAAATTCTGTTGCTATATTATCAATTCCCGAACTTTTGTTACGATTCAACAAAGAAATATTAGACTTAATTTCTTCGATAGTAAATGTTTTATCTAAGCTGTCGATACGTATATACGCTGTGTTGGAAGACTCTACACCTGCTACATCCAACAAATTGCCGTTATTCGATAGTCGTTCAAAGTGCTCTACAAAATCATGCGCAGACAATGGAGTATCAGAAGGTTTACTATTATTGTACTTTTTTATTGTTTTCCAAAATTTACGGCTATTTCTCTTACTTAATTCAGACAAATTTTGCCCCTCTTTTGTAAAATACTTTCTCTTGGCTCGGCGTTTTGCATAAGCATATTGATTTCTTAATTTCAAAAAAGTAAGTTTGTTATCATTTGTTCGGCTCTTCTTAAAGTGTTCTTTGCTTCTTATAAAATCGACTTTTGACTTCTTACAATCCTCGTCATACCATGGACAATTTTTTTTCTTACCCCCAGGTCTATTCTTAAATTTCTTACCATAAGTTTGTTTCGACAAGTTAAGCATCAACTCATTCATTCTGTGGATACATTCATCAATAGTTATCTCATCTTTCGATAATTGAAGCGAAATAGTTTCAAATACATTTACATTAGTTAGCAAAGAATGGTTGAATATATCTGTTTTCTCACTATCCCATACAATCTTCTCTTCCTCACTATTTATATGGTCTCCTTCGCAATTGTCCCTTTCATTCATGTTTGTGTTACAATTTGAGATGTTAAATTCGAAAGAATATCTTAACGCACAATGGTCCGAATATTCATTCAAATCTAACACATCAAAGTTGTTCATAAGATTTAAACATCTTTTATCCAACAATAGATAGTCCACAAGACTAGAACCAGCCGTGTTTTTTGTCAATTTAAAACAAGTGCAATGGCCCTCATCAAATCTACCATTCACCACAACTATATCATGCCCTTTACACAATGTTAATAGCTTATTACCGTAATTGTTCACAACTGTGTCACGTGACTTTCGTACAGGTAGATTATCCAACTGATTTAAAGTCGTGACATCTAAAAATCGATCCAATCCTAAATTGGCTACAAAATCAGGTTTTAATCCAATCCTAGCGTTGAGATCTCCACATAGAAAAACGTCTCCCATCTCTTTATACAAAAGCAGATCATCACTCAGTTTATCAAAAAAATCAAATTGAAACAAATTGGAATTCCTGTTTTTATAAACAGTAGACTCTTCGGGAGGTATGTATGTTAAACACAAATATCTATCTCTATCAAAGGAAAAATAATTCCTCGGCAATCTCAACCACAAAATACCCCTATCATCTGAGTTCACAAGTTCGATTTTTCCACTTAACCATTCCTTATAGAAAACAATCAAACCACCACTATGACGCTTAGCCTTTTTGTTCCCTTTCGGCCTATAACAACTGAATGATAGAAAACCTTCAAGTTTTAGTTTAGCTGCGCTCATCTTTGTATGCCATGTTTCTGAAAATAATAGCAAATCATAATCAGATACAAAATTCACAAAATCTGAGTCATCTATTTTATTAGACAGACCATTTACATTCCACTGTAGGAACGAAATATGCCGAATACCACTGTCCTAATAGGCGTCAGTTCTTGCGGACCGAGAAGGCTGAGCAATACTGTGTTTGTACAATTCACCGTTAATATACAGTTTGTCATAAGACAAAACAGCACGTTTTCCTTCATCTTTAGCCCTTTTCATCACGGGATATAACTCCTTCCTTCTCTCTTGAATTGGTTTTGGATATTGGTCACTTACACCATATTCAGTGTTTTTCAATTTTAAAAAAGCAGATTGTTTGATATTTTGCTTATCCTGGTAAAAGTTGAATTTTACCACTATGGGCCTAGTTTTATCTGGTTTATAACGACCTATTCTGTGGGCACGATCGATTTTCACTTGATCCATATTATCAAATTGAAGTACATCTGTACAAAAGACTCTGATCTTCTCCTCGCACTTTTCTTGGTAGCGTTCATCCCGATCCTTACATTCTGGTATTCCGTAATATAACAGATTATCCCCCATGGATCTCGACTGTAGATCTAACATCCTTTCATTCAACTGATCTCTTTCCACACAAACGGTTCTCATTTGTTTTGTTACGTGTTCATTATCCTTCACTAATTGTGACATCTGAAACAGTACGCTGTCCTGTGACTTTTTAATGTCATCGCATGTTTGCGAGTCATACGACCTACTAGCTTGTAGCTCGCTAACCGCCGAGTTTGAATCTACAACTGATTTTTCAATGGAATCTACTCTATCAACAATTTTAGACACTCTATCATTTATGCTGTTAATTTTTCTCTCAAGAGAATCCAATAGTTTTAACTTTGAATCTATTTGGTCTAGTCTACTTTCTATTCTATTCACTAAAACATTGGTTTGTAACAAGTGTGGGCTCTCCTGCATGGGTGGTTGCTGCTGCTGCTGTGGTGTATATAACTGAGTGTATGTTGGTTGGTTACAAGCAGCTTGCTGATAAGCAACCGGCTGGGTAGGCGAACAGTACGCAGCTTGGACTTGTGTTGCAGGTAGAGCTGTCGGTGTCTGAAACATCGCCATCGGTAATTGATGTTGCTGACTATTTGATAGAAAAGAACCATTCTGGTTTACCGTTAATTGTTCATTCATGGTATGTGAGTTCATGCTTACACTAGGATTTTCATGTTGCATACGCTTTTCTGGTAAACTACTCACCACGTCCGGAGATGACAATGGCCGCTTCGTTGAAGATTTCTTATTCTTTGTTTTATTCCCCATAGAGACACTTAAATGTCCAACAAATGCGTTCTATATTTGAACAAAACGTTCCTAGCACCACATCACGTTACAGTATATCAGTTCAAGCCATGTAATGCCTATAATCCTTTATTATTCATATTTTTTCACAAGCGATTCAAAAATGTCGACCGCCATATTTCACGCATGCGCAATGGAATGAGTGACACTGGATATAATTTACAGTAAAGTTTGCTTTATTATTATTTTTTCGAAAAAAAAGGAAGTACACCGATACTAGGGAGTCCCATCCTACTGAATCAAATAATATATCAAATCGTGTCAAAAGGGTTTCTCTTAAACAAGGGTTTCGTAAATCTTATAAAAAAACTTCTTTCCGCTAATAAAATGTGCTTACAATATGGCAAGTCATGTTGAAAAGATTGTTCAGAAAATTCTGTATCTGCGAAAAATGCGCTCTCAGTTCGGAAAAAGAAGAAGAAGTCCTGATCTGGTCACAAACAATTCCTTTTATACTAAAAGAGATAAGTGACCAAAGAAAACTGGTAAAAAATGGTAAATTGACCAGATTTAAACGGTCACCTACCAACTTGGTCACAGTGACCGAATCGGGTCACAGTGACCGAATCGGGTCACAGTGACCGAAGAAATGGTCACAGTGACGGATAAGAGAATATTCCTCACGATGTCTACTCATACAATTAAATTATGATTCCTAATAAAATATTTACCAAGGGATTAAATCTGTTACTGCTATTAGCTTTAAACATCTTTACTATATTTAAGTATGATAACAATACTATCCAGCGATCGCTTAGTTACGGTAGTAAACAGTCCCACAATGCACTCGGACACAAACTGTATATCCTGTCAGGAAATGTGGAAAATAAGCATGTTCTTTGAGAATAGATACGAATTACGCAGAAACTAGATTATGCAGACAAATGAAACAAGTATTACACACACATATAAGTAGTTGGCTGGACTAATTGTGCGAAAGTAACAGTGATTCACAAGCTAGGAAAATGATGAAATATGAGGATAAATAACGACATGTTTTAAATGTGAATGTAAACAAACTTCGGGTAAGATTAAACGAACATGGGGAAGTATATTATGTGATTGGTCGGTCATTTATGTTGGTCAACGCATAAGTGTACAGTTCTGTGTTACGTTGATAGCATCTTACTAGCAAATGACACTCGAAGTGAACACATACGGTCTGTACCATAATTTGGGAAATAGACTAGAATTAGGACTCAAAAAGATAAAGGTAAGGTAAGCACCCCAAGATCGAGGCATTACAATATTACCTGTAAATTAAGGTCAATTATGTATTTGTCATATTTAAATGTCTTAAAAGAATAGGAATAATAATTCATTTTGAGTATCAGCGAAATAAAAAATATACATGATACCTTGTCAATCTCACTAGGATTGATTACCCAATGTTGGTTATGGAAATATCCTCGAGCATCCGTAATTCGTGAGTGTAAGGCTTCAAAGACAAAATATGCAGAAGGCTTAGTGAATGATACGAAATTTCATGTCTTATCTGAAAGATTTATTTATTTCCTCCAAGTTTCGAGCAAAAAATCCTTTGAAAACTAATAATTCACAAAAAAAGTAATCTTGAATACACATGTGTTCAACAAGTCAGAAGCCGAAATTGTTATCCTATTTTCGTGACGTCATTATTTTGGCACTTTGCAGTTTCCATAAAGACAACACACACAAAAAATTTTTTTTTTTTAAAAGGGGCAATAGGTCGTAACATATTGAAAACTAAAAAACTGAAGTAATTAAACATTTTATATAGTTTAAATCAATTAATTTGAAATTATCCTTGATATAAATATGAACCTTTTTTTTTTTTAATTACTCAACTTTGAATCTTCGTTAAACTTATTTTCCTTTCTCATTTTTTATCCCACTGTGTCAACCTAAAGGGTTTGCATGGATGTTTGGACCCTCTAAGCATCCTATATTTATATCATCACAAAGATCAATACAGATTTCAAAATTGCCATATTTCTAATGGGATATTATTTAAAATATTTTAGTTATTTTACATCTCTATGCGTAAGCACCTTTAGGAATGTGAAATCCAATGAAAAATTGCATTGACCTAACTAGGTCAAACAGATCACATGACCGTAGCCGCCATTTTGTAAACAACAAAATACCCTTTTTACGGTAAATTTTCATGTCCGATTTTCCACTTTTTGGGGTTTAAACTGTTCTTTAAATTTGGTATGGTATTTTGGCTATTCCTCCCATGACAACAAGTTACAAAACTGTTGAAGATGCATTCTATTGTTGAAATATGTCAGCAAATACATTGGCCATTGGGAAATAATTTTACAGTTCCAAATCGGCTGCAAGGACAAAGTCACGTGATATAAGCCCGAAAATAGTGACGTCACGAAAAAGGGATGCTAACGAAAATGGAATGTCCATCGATAATACTGACCATACGTTTGATGCGTAATAAAAAAAAAAAAAAAACTTTACTCAAATCATCTTAGATTAATACACTTTATTGTTCTCAAAGTGTTAATGTATGTTGACAATATTTCTGTGCAAACGGAAATGTGGTATACACTATTCCTGATATTATAAAAACGGTTTTCATAATATACAAATAAAAACATTTTAATAGCTACCTTTTTGCAATAAAAATATGCCAGCTTCTTGTAATTTCTATATAAAATGTGAAAAGAATTAAGGAAACACAATTTGTGTTATTAAGATATCCCTTGTGTTATTAACACACTATTATTTCTACCCAAGTTAATTAAAACTACAAAATTTATTTTCCTTTTTTTAATACTGTTTATGACAACTCTCAATGGATACCGTTTTTGTAATTTTGATGCTGTTTTTCAAAACATCATCTCAATTTTAATGTATTATTATAAGTGTCAAATGTGTGTATTCATGTTAATCTGTAATGCTCTAATAGACACTGCCTCGGGCGTTTTATAAGTTAATTGGGTCATAAAAACCAGGATTGACATTTTCTGCCATTTGTTATTATCAGCGTGACTTAATATAGATGTACTTGTGTTAAATTAAAAGTTACGACATAATATTTAATTATTGTTATCAGCTTCATGAAAATATTTAATATCATTTATGAATAATGGATTTTCTGTATTGTTTATTTTGATACAGGTTGGATTGATTTTATTTTCAAAGCAAATCCAAATATAATTTGAACTTATGAAGTATGGGTTCTGATCTTCGTATACAAAATAGCTAAAATCTGCATATTAAGCTGAGAAGTTAAAAATCTTACATTATCATTTTTGATTTTTTTTTTTTATATATATAGCGACTTTCAGTTTTATATTGGTGGTTGAAGTCAGCCCTAAGTGAATCTCTTTGTTTTTTAATGACCAAAGTAAAACTGCTCGGATTATACTTTTTAATTAAACACTTTATTATAAATTCATGCTTCGGCTTTTTTTAAATTAAATTAATGGTTATTTTTTTATGAAAAATCAATTTTAAACTTGATTTTATATTAAAACGTAAAACACAAATTTTGCTATGCTCTTTTAAATATAGCATATCCCTATAATAAAAGCGTTAACCTACCAAGATTAAAACTGCTAAATCCGTTTGAATTACCCTGATGATTTATGATTTATGACCCCTACGAATTGCGTCGGTGATCTTCGTAAACTGCCGAAAGATAAGAAACTCCGGCGATCGATTAGGTGAAATATCGATAAAAGTTATTGAGTGAAACCGGAGAAGACAGATTGTTGGATATGAGTATTCCACTATACTACATGAATGAATAGTGGCCGAGTGGAACGCGTCGGGGATTTGGAACCGGACGTGACATTTTAAAGTCCATGAAAAAAACGAGATGTACTACAAATGGGGTTTACCTAAAATACGCAATGTAGATTTTTGGGCGAAATGGGCGAAATGTAGAGGAAAATACGCAATGTAGATCAAATATGATATTAGAAGTTAATTATTGTTAAATTTATTATTATTTTCATAAGATAAATGTATTACGAATTATATTTTAA
Organism: Serripes groenlandicus; assembly: GCA_031761405.1. Lineage (NCBI taxonomy): Eukaryota > Metazoa > Mollusca > Bivalvia > Cardiida > Cardiidae > Serripes > Serripes groenlandicus. The sequence continues at coordinate 93,041,990 of JASEVX010000001.1, read as the reverse complement.
TTTAATTTTTTGTAAAAAGTGTATCTTGATAATGAAATTTCAATTATTTCTATCGCATTGAATATTGGCGAAATGGGGATAATTAAAAACAAACTTTCAAGTTATTTTTTATTTATTAATTAAGGTTTTATATATTTATATGTTTCATTCAATTAATAATTTGTATTATTATTAAATCAATTTATTTAATGATTTTGATTGGCACAGACACGGTCACATGATATCTGATAAAAAGTGGAATTGACTCTAGGGCGGAGCTAAAAAAGACGAATTGACTTGGAGCGCGTGGCCGCGAGCGAAATAGCACGGGTACAAGTTCTATGACGTCATACTATAAACAAACATAATGGCTGACGGACGCTGTGTTCATCTGTCAGACACCCTTTTTTTTTCCATGTCAACAAAATTTAATAATAAAACTATTATCGCCTTTTTAGGTTCGGTCGATACGTGTTTTTGTCGACTTGATAAAAGTGATATCGACCTCGGACTTCGTCCTCGGTCGATATCACTTTTATCAAGTCGACAAAAACACGTATCGACCTCACTAAAAGGCGATAATTGTATAAAACTATTGTCTATTATGCACATGAAGGTTATTTGATAGCTTGGCGAAATGGAGAAATGTTATGGCGAAATGGAGAAATTTATCGGCGAAATGGAGAAATTTGTTGGCGAAATGGAGATTATGCCTAGGCGAAATGTAGATTATTGCATCAGCGGAACGAAGATGACATGATATATAACAATATATATAATATTTGTTTCAAGTGAAAGTTCTTGGTTAGTTGTCTATATATATAATAGGTCGGCAAAAGGGAGAAATGTGTCGGCGAAATGAAGATCCCAAGTAATGTTTGAATATTAAATAATTATACATTGTAACTCTATAACATTTCCATTAAACTTTGTCAATTGATCGTCAAGGCGAAAATCTCCATTTCGCCAAGCAGAAATCTACATTTCGCCTAAGCAAATTCTCCATTTCGCAAGATATTATTTTCATTTGGCAACTTTTTTCTGTCAACATAATTATAAAATGACAATAAACAAGTTTTCGATAAGCAGACTTGTCAATTTTTGTAAGTTTAAAGCAGAGGACTCTATTTCGCGTGAGAGAAAATCTCGAATACGCCAGGGAAAATCTCCATTTCGCAAAGGCAGAAAATCAACATTTCACCAAGGCAGAAATCAACATTTCGCCAAGGCAGAAATCTCCATTTCGCCAGTTTCATTCTCTGTTTTTGTTGACCTAAAATTCTACTTGCATCTGTCAAATGACTTAGTTTCTGAAATAACAATGAATAACATTAAACAAACCCATTGATATCTTCATTAAATCACAACTCGAAGTCCATTTCGCCCTAAAATGGCCATGCATAGTCTATATAGAATATGGTTAAATGAAAAAAAGAGAGAAAATCAAATAACTAACAAAGTATGAACAAAATTGGAATTTTAATACTCAAATATATATACAATAATCATTCAATATACGAAAACATAATTTTAAATTGACAAATACGGCCTAAACATCATATTTGATCTACATTGCGTCTTTTCCTCTACATTTCGCACATTTCGCCCAAAAATCTACATTGCGTATTTTAGGTAAACCGCTACAAATGCGCATGCGCACCGGAAGTGTAACTCAGCCGGCATGTAGCCATGAAATTTAGCGGCGAAAGTCTATACAGATTTGGTTGAAATCTGCGGCGAAAGTCTATACTAATTTGAATGTCGTAAAAGCAGTTTATTGTCGTTAACATTATTTTGTCTCCATTAAATTAGTGTTGTTATTTAAACATGCTGTGTTCATGCCTTTACTATGTGTTTATACATATTTTAATTTCATATTACTACAGTTTCGGCAATGTGTCTATACAGATTTGAATTTGATTTTTCGACTGGTTCGACCGAGAGTCTATACAGATTTGAATGTGTCAATATACTAAAGGTTCGACTTCATGTCAGTCTTTAATATTTGTTGAAAGCTGTCTATATAGAACTAGTTACTCGCTAGTCATTTTAAAATGCGTGTATATACATAATTTGTTTCAATAGGTAGGCAGGCCTACGACAGTGTGTCTATACAGATTTGAAATTGATTTTTCAATAGGTTCGGCAGTGTGTCTATACAGATTTGAATTAGATTTTTCCATAGGTTCGACAGTGTGTCTATACAGATTTGAATTTGATTTTTCCATAGGTTCGACAGTGTGTCTATACAGATTTGAATTTGATTTTTCCATAGGTTCGACAGTGTGTCTATACAGATTTGAATGTGTCAATTTACTAAAGGTTCGACTTCATGTCAGTCTTTAATATTTGTTGAAAGCTGTCTATATACGTCTATATGGACCCTAGTTACTCGCTAGTCATTTTAAAATGTGTGTCTATACAGACAGACAGACATACAGACAGACAGACAGACAGACAGACAGACAGACAGACAGACAGACAGACAGACAGACAGACAGACAGACAGACAGACAGACAGACAAACATATAGAGAGAAGCAGAGAGACATACAGAGATAAAGAGAGAGAGAGAGAGAGAGACAGAGAGACAGAGAGACAGAGAGACAGAGACAGACAGACATAGAGATATGGAGAGACAGACAGAGAGACATGGAGAGACAGACAGAGAGAGAGAGACATACAGACAGAGAGAGAGAGACAAACAGAGAGAGAGAGACAGACAGACAGACAGAGAGAGAGACATACATACATACAGACAGACAGACAGACAGACAGACAGACAGACAGACAGACAGACAGACAGACAGACAGAGCTAGCTAGAGAGACAAACAGAGACACAGACAGACAGACATACAGACAGACAGAGAGACACAACACAGAGAGAGAGACAGAGAATGAGATAGAGACAGACAGACAGACAGACAGAACAAATCAATTATGTATAGACACACACAGTTGAACCTGTAAAACTATCATTTTCAACTAATATTATAGATCGAGAGGCCACCCGAGGTGATATCTAAATCTGTATAGACACCCATTTATAACTAGCGAGTAACTAGTGTCCCTTAATTAAGATCTGTATAGACCGTTTTTAACTAATATTAAAGACCAAGAGGATACCCGAGGTGTGATCTAAATCTGTATAGACACACTGTCGAACTGATAGGAAAATATCAATTTCAAATATGTATAGACACTAATCTTATAGACCAAGAGACTACTCGAGGTGAGATCTAAATCTGTATAGACACGCATAACTCGCGAATAACTAAGTCCCGTAAGATATGTATAGACAGTTTTCAACTAATACTATAGAACAAGAGGATACCCGATTTGAGGGTTTAAATCTGTATAGAAACACTGTCAAAATGGAACCGGTAGAAAATAAATCAAAATCAAATCTGTATAGACACTAATATTATAGATCAAGAGACTACCCGAAGTAAGATATAAATCTGTGTAGACACGCACTAACTATCTCTTGAGTAACTAGTGTCCCGTAAGATCTATATAGACCGTTTTCAACTTATACTTGGCAGAATTTAGAAAATCTGTACGGTAAAATCAAATTCAAATTTGTATACAGACGCGTAAAGATGTTTATGCTTAATTTAGCTGTTTCGGAATTCAGTGGCTACAGAGGATGCTGAAAATCGTTCTTTGCGACGGTTTACGGCAGTTCAAATCTGTATAGACAAAAATGACAAATTCGTATAGACTTTCGCTTTAACGGAAATTTACGAGACGGAAGAATATTTTGTGCATAGAATACGGGTTAAACTATAAAGGTAGGTGGATTCATGTCCTTCGTTATGATATATTTATGGGAGTTTATCCATTACTCCGCCCTCAATGATTTGTGCGTATGTTACTGTACCTTTGGCTAATATCAGAATAATATAATTCATTCCAGTCATTTTACCTGGAAACGCCCAGCTTTAAACATTTATAAACAGAAAAACTTCTCATGCTGATAAGTTTCGTCTTATTTGGTCTCTACTACTACATCATACATGAACTACACTGATTGATTGATTTATTGGGTTTAACGCTGTTTAAAAAAAAAATCAGTCATATCATTCACGGCGGCCAGTTCATCTACTCATATGTTTCCTAGTTTGCTCACACAACATACTTTCCAAGCAACTGGCTGCTTAACCCTTTACCTCATACGACAATTCTGAAGCAGACGACTTCGAACATATTTTGTCAAAAAATAGAAAATCTCTTAAATTTATATATACTAAAAGTTGAAAACATTGTGTCAAAAGGAGAAATTGCTTGTGTTGAGCTATTTCTTCTTTTGTCACAATGTTTTCAAAAAGCCGTCGGCTGCAAAGGCATCAAAAAGCGTCTATATGAGGGATAAGGTTAACAGCTTTTCCAAATAGGATGTTTTAGTCTGTTGCAGATGCGTAAAAATGCGTCTACAGACCTGTGGGAAAGAATGATCTTCAATAAATGAAGCAATAATCTGATTTGAAGTTATATAGTCAAATTTATTTTATTTGCTTTGTCCAAGAAAATACATTTTAGTCTGTAATTTTTGTATTAAAGAATAATCATACGAAAATGTATAAATATGCAGGTGATTAACAGATATTTATTTTCATGTATTTGTAAAAATTACGCTACGGTTGTTTTTCATAGAGCACCGCTTATACAGCGACTTTAACCTCATTTACCCATTTATTTCCATAAAGCACACAGTGACCAAATAATACAGACGTTTGATTGCTCACTTTATCATCTGTTATGAATTTGGCACCAAGATAGGAAAGAAGTGAACAATGAGTTTACAGGATTTCTTTATATGAAGGACTAAAAGTGATCAAGGTAAGCAAGTTAGTGATCAAGGTAAGCAAGTTATTGTGTATCCGTGTCCATCTGTTGTCTTTGTGAACAAATATAATTTTTTTCGTATGAACCTTTGCTAAAATTTGTGGACAGATTTATGAATTATTTGGTCTAAATAAATATGTGTTACTGGTATATCTATCCTCTTTTCACTTAAACCACTACGACTAGACTATTGCTTTGACATACTGCAATACTTTTTTTCATCATATTGAGTAGTAATCACTCCTGAAAATGGTGAACAATGACAGAGGACTATCAATCTAGTGGTCGTATTTAATTGATTGATTGATTGATTGGGGTTTAACACCGTTTTTAACAATTTCTCAGTTATATCATGGCGGCCAGTTCACCTATTCATGCATTTCCTGGTTTTCTCACACCAGTACTCCACACAACCATCTTCCCAAGCAACTGGCTGCTTTTCCACATAGACTTAGCCCATTGGTAGAAGACGAATGACGCATGTCACATTGACTTTTGTCAATCGTCGGAAAGAAAGTTGGCCAAGCCAGGATTCGAACTCACAACCCCTGGATTGAAAGCCTGCGTCGCTACCGGGGCTCGGCTGGTTGTTTTTAAACGCTTGCTCTATCATTCTTTCTAGAACATCTGCTTCAAGAGCAGCAGACCTCTATTTTTTTAGTGAACTGGGTATTTACCCAATTGATTCTCAGATAATTGCATTTTTCTAAATTGAGTAGCAGAGATAATTTCACCAAATTGCATTTTTCTACAGCTTGAACAAAGTCTCCTTTTCTCACAATATTTCAGTTTAGTTTAACAAATGCTTTCTGGCAATTCTATATATTTGGGCATTCCTTATTTTAACTGCTATCAATTTTTTTTCTTTGTGTATACCGTAGCTTTGACAATGTGAATGGCCAAGTTACTGTGTGATAGGAGGTTTTTTCATACGTTTAATCAAGTTTATTGGACGAATTAGTGTTATGACCTGTTAACTGGTGTTGTTAATGTCAATTCAAGAGACACTCGGTTAACTGTTAGCTTTTTAGCTCTACTGGCAGCTTATGGGATGGCATTGTGTGCTTCTGTAAACAATTGCTTGTGAACACAATAAAGTCTTTAGTTTTAATTGTATCTCTAACAAACTTATACAGTAGTAAGATATCCATGAGAGCTCGGTTCCTTTTGAATACCAGCCAGATCCACCCATGTAGGACTGGATTATGGCAATAGAGGTTCCATTTACTATCTGATCTTCACCCAATTTAGATAGAAGTTAAATATTGATGAGAGCTTGGTTCCTTTCGAAAATCAGCCAGATGTTGTTGCATGACTGGATAATGGCCCTTGAAATTGTCAAAATTGTCATCATACAGTTTGTGAACACAATAGTTTAGTTTAAACATATTTTATTCAATATAGTAAGGACACAAACAACAATACAAACAATAAGTGAGAAAAGGATTGGAACGAAAGCTAAACGCCTATATAGTTCCTCTCCATAAGGTGATTGAACAGTTGTTTACAAAGTGCAATATAAATATACAAAGTGTATTGAGTAACTAACGATGAAAAGAAAAAAAATAGAGAGATATATATTGCTTTTAAACAAGTGAAAGATGGAGTGGGGCCCGATTATGATATATTGTAAGTTGTATCATAAACTCATATATAAGCAGATATCTCCCAGCATCCCTTGACCTTGGTTTTCAAATAAATATAATATACTATAGATTGATGTAGTAATTGGTTCTTATTTTGGTATTTATGGCTTATTATGGCCCTTAAAATTTTCAAAATTGCTATAATACAGCCTGTGAACACAATAGGGCCTCCATTAACTATCTGTTTTTCACCATACATGCATGCTCTTGATTGAAAATGACCAAAGAACCATGCCAATAGAGCATAGCCCTCATGGACCTCTTGTTTGGTCTTTGATTGGACATATTTGAATTATGAATATAGACCAGACTTGAAATTTCACTGAAAAATAAGATCTCTAATTCCTCATTGCTATTGAATTATTTTTATTCTGATTTCACCTTTAATTATAATAAAATGTTAATGGTTAAATCTTACCTGAAGTGATTTGTTTATAAAATAGTGAATGTAATGCAACAACCTCCATATTATAATGATTTTATACCATTCTTGAATTATATAATTACATACATATATATATATGAGACGTGAAATTTAATTAACTAAGAACAAATATGTCTATTTTCTCATGATTATATGAATTATTTTATTCTATATTTAACGGTAATTATTATAAAGTATTATTGTTAAATTCTGAAATGAAGCCATTTCTGTATAAAATAGTCATTATACTAAAACAAATACCTTTACATGGCTTGTATAACAATCTTGAATTATAAACATACATCTAAGACTTGAAATTTCACTGTAAAGTAAGATCTTTCATTCATCATGGCTATTTGAATTATTTTTCTTCTGATTTCACTGATTATAATAAAATGTTTTTGTTAAAATCTGACCTGAAGTGATTTGTTAATGAAATAGTGAATGTAATGCAACAACTATCCATATTATAAGGTTTTTATACCATTCTTGAATTATATATATTTGAGAGACGTGAAATTTCTCTGAAAATTATGATCTCCCATTTCTCATGGCTATTTGAATTATTTTTATTCTGATTTTACCATTATTTATAATAAAATGTTATTGTTTAAATTTTACCTGAAGTGATTTGTTTATGAAATAATGAATGTAATGCAACAACTATCCATATTATAAGGATTTGATACCATTCTTGAATTATACATATATATCAGACTTTAAGTTTCACTGAGAATGAAGATCTTTATTTTCTCACGACTATTTGAATTATTTTATTATAAATTGTCTGGTAATTTTTATACAATGTTATTGTTCAATTCTGAAATGAAGCCATTTCTGTATAAAATAGTCATTAATACTAAAACAAATACCCTTACATGACTTTTATACCAATCTTGAATTATAATACGTGTGAAAGCTTGAGCCGAAGGCTCGAGCGAAGCACGCCTATAGGTTATACGTACGAACACATTATACGAGATCAAAACAACGAGAATTCAGTACAATCTTACTGTTTTTCACATATCAAATCTCAACCCCATAGCACTTTTTTTCGGCCATTTTGCTTCCGGTCTTACTGGTGAATGTAGAGCGCCTATGTAATAGAGAGTGAGAGCGCCTATGTAATAGAGATTGCCAAATGTGACGTCATTGCAACGAAAAGTAACGTCATTGTAAGGCAAGTAATAAATAAATAACAAAAGGAAAACGACAGGAATGGTAGGAAAAGATAGTTTGACTCGTCACAAATGGATTTCATTCACTGGAAGGACTTTATGAAGGCTAAGTCGACTATTCTTTTGTACCTGTCATCATTATTTCATGGATTTTATATCTTTGCAATATAGAGAAGCAATAAACACTTGAAAATGATTGTAAATAATTTCAACGGAAGTTATCGTTCGTTACACTGGCCTCGGATATTATTTTAACTGAAAAGGACGAACAATTCTGTTTCTGTATCGGCATAGTTTCATTTCAAGGTAAGCTATTTATTATATCAATAATTTGCTTAAAAATATAACTTCATTTCTAAATTATTTGTTATATCTGTTGGGAACGATCCACGATGCTTTCGTCACATCGCGTGACGTCACATGGTGTGTATCGTTTATGACTGTATCTGTCATTTGAAGCCGAAGCCTTTTTTTCAAATGTTGACTCCACTCAAGAAAATAGCTATTAAAACTATCATATCTTCGACTGTCTAGTTGTATTGACTTTAAGACGTTTATCTATTTATTGCAGTAAATGTAGCAAACAAACAAAACTACAGTCAATTTCAAATTATTTGCCTTCAATTTACATTATTTTTTTACATTGTACAGTTTAACAGTTTATGTCTATGACCTAGTCTTTGTCAAATCATGAAAGTATGACCAGAATCAGTTCACCCTGATTTTGGGGTATACATAGTAAATGTCTTAATGTCTAAATGTCTATATCCTCCAACCTGAAAGAGAGGAAAACACTTTCATGCCTTCAAATGAGTCTATTGTTTTAAAGAAATGATGTTATATGTGGACTATCAGTAAAACACATAACTTTTCTTTCAATAGGCTGAATTTCTAGTAGTTTCATATTTTTTTTTATCCAAAATTTGTTTATTGATCAAACTCAAATGAGTCCATTGTTTTAAAGGAATGATGTCATATGTGGGCTATCAATAAAACACATTACTTTTCTTTCATCAGGCTGAATTTCTAGTAGATTTATCTTTTTTTTTATCCAAAATGTGTTTATTGATCAAACTCAAATGAGTCCATTGTTTTAAAGAAATGATGTCATATATATGTGGACTATCAGTAAAACACATTACTTGTCTTTCAACAGGCTGCATTTCTAGTAGATTCATCTTTTTTTTAACCAAAATGTGTTTATTGATCAAACTCAAATGAGTCATGATTGTTTAAAAGAAATGATGTCATATGGGGGCTATCAGTAAAACACTTTACTTTTCTTTCAACAGGCTGAATTTCTAGTAGTTTCCTTCTTTTTTTTTTTATCCAAAATGTGTTTATTGATCAGATTGGACAAACTTGGTACTAAGAATTTAAACATTATTTTCACTAGGTTATTTTAAATACTCTGCATGTATGTATTCAAACAATATTTGAAAAAGATTCAACATCTATTGACAGCACTATTTTCATACTTGGGAGCACAACAACCAATGATGTCATAGAACTCTTCAAATTGAAGAGCAAATGCAAAATAAAAGCCTTTTACGGTCACCGATTTAGGTCCGTCTATGAAACAGGGCAATGTACACTAACTATATCAAACTCAAATAAGGTAAAAACAAACTGAGCATTGAAATCTGTAGATAAAGAGGATCAATCTCTTTTTAAATTCAACAAACACTCAAAATACTTTTTATTCAAATAAATTTGTATAAACATTTTGGTTGAACAATAAAGAAAATGTAATCTGTTTTTCAACAGAAAAAGGCTATAAGGCAGTTCATAATTAATGTCAGTTATGTTAGTCACCCAGTGACCTCACATAAGTGTTCTGTCCTCTGATATAACTGAAATACCACAGAAATGTATCTGTTTTCTATGTAATTTATTGTGAAATCCATTTTTCTGTGTGAAATTGCATAATCTATACAATAGAAATGGTAAAATTTAAATTGGTATACATTCATTGTAACAAAAAAATTCTTATACTTTACTGGTAATAAAAGTACACATATTTTCATGAACTGCTGCTCAAAATAAAAACCTATACTGTAGTTTAATGGTAAAACACCTGGTCTAACAAGAGTTCTAAGATCAAATCTCAGCAGGTACATGTTTTGAAAGAGGCAACTAAACTTAACAATGTATACATGAAACAATTATGTTGTGGGGAGTTGTCTTACTTAAACACTTATTACATTTTTATCCAGGCTTCTAGTGAAAATAGTTTACTCCCTGTACCCTTTTCAAAAGCTTTTATAATTGAGCAATAACAATTAAAACAAGAGCTGTCGGAGGACAGCGCGCTCGACTATATGCCTCTTATTCACATAAAGCACTATTTCATTATATTGCACTTAAGTACTTTTAAATTATATATACTCTATATGTAAAAGCAACTGAATAGATACATACATTTAAAAGTCAATCAAGGGCAATAACTCCATATTAAAGTTAAAAATCATGAATGAAAGGTATTAGCTGTAATTATATTCTAAATATGAAAGCCCTAACACAAGTACTTATTGAGAAAAATTAAAAATTAAAATAAAATTCCAACTTGCCCTAAAACTTTAACCACCCAAAATCATGTTTTTTAGCCCAAAAAGAAGGTCATACTCAGCATCTTCAGCATTCAATGTGAAGAAAGGTATTATATGTAATTAAATTCCAAATATGAAATCCCTAGCACAAGTACTTATTGAGAAAAATTAAAAATTAAAATAAAATTCCAACTTGCCCTAAAACTTTAACCATCCAAAATCATGTTTTTTACCCCAAAAAGAAGGTCAAACTCAACATCTTCAGCATTCAATGTGAAAAAAGGTATTATATGTAATTAAATTCCAAATATGAAAGCCCTAGCACAAGTACTTATTGAGAAAAATTAAAAATTAAAATAAAATTCCAACTTGCCCTAAAACTTTAACCACCCAAAATCATGTTTTTTACCCCAAAAAGAACGTCAAACTCAGCATCTTTAGCATTCAATGTGAAAAAAGGTATCTATGTAATTAAATTCCAAATATGAAATCCCTAGCACAAGTACTTATTGAGAAAAATTAAAAATAAAAATAAAATTCCAACTTGCCCTAAAACTTTAACCATCCAAAATCATGTTTTTTACCCCAAAAAGAAGGTCAAACTAAACATCTTCAGCATTCAATGTGAAGAAAGGTATTATATGTAATTATATTCCAAATATGAAAGCCCTAGCACAAGTACTTATTGAGAAAAAATAAAATTTAAAATAAAATTCCAACTTGCCCTAAAACTTTAACCACACAAAATCATGTTTTTTACCCCAAAAAGAAGGTCAAACTAAGCATCTTCAGCATTCAATGTGAAGAAAGGTATAAGATGTAACTATATTCCAAATATGAAAGCCCTAGCACAAATAATTATGAATGAAAATGCCAACTTGCCCTAAAACTTTAACCGGACGCCGACGCCGACGCCGACGCTGGGGCGAGTAGTAAAGCTCTCATATTCTTCGAATAGTCGAGCTAAAAAGGAATGTTTATCAACATTGATAACTCTGAGAATCTGTACATGTTCAAGGATTGATCCAGCTTTGATAACCGTTCTAATATCAAAGTTCTAACGAAATTTATACATCATATTTTTATAATAGAGCAATTTTAACATGATCACTAACAATGTTAAATTATTGCAAATTCTTCTGGAAAATCCATTTCTCTGTTTGTACTTTTTATAATTTCTTTATTTGCTATAAACATACTGTTTATTGTTTTATGCAATAAAATGTATATTGAATATATTGATCAGATCTTATATTATCCATTTTTTTTTCAAACAACATATTTCAGATACATGTATATATATTCAGTAACTGTTGTTGACACTAAGTCTGGTACTTATTAACAAATAATCTGATGCTGTTTTCATGTTTTACAAATTAAAAACCAGAAAAGGAGATAGGTGTTCAAAGTGAAAATGTTGTTGAATAGGAACATATTGTTCATTTTGGATATGTTCATTTTGGATCAATTACACCATTCCGACAATGTATTCGGATTAGTCACAGAAATCAAGTAATTTACATCAGACAAGGCCGGCTAAACTTTAACCTTTCCAACATACATCATTATAAATGGGACTTTTGAAAATATTTGTCAAAAATTACATTTTTCTCAGTCATCTTAAATTGTCTCAAGATTATACATTCAGCCAGATCATGCAAAGTTAGCCATCTGCCTTGTAAGATTGTTGTGTGGAGTAATGTTAAGCGCAAGTCATTCAATCAACCATGGTAAGAGTCAGTTTTCAATTATATGTATTACTAGTTTACAAATAACTGGCATTTGTAAAAATAAATCAGAACATTCTTCAATGCCTTCTAGTGTTGTTTTCCATCAACATCCTTGGAAATCTTACAGTCTATTACAATCCTGACCTAATAAAAAATAAAACAGATATATATGTACAAATTAAACTTAAATGCATGCTAAGTTTTGTTTTTTTCAATATGTTTTTCAAATTCTGTTTTTGTAACTTAAATTTCTACAATTTGCCTATTAATTTGTTTCTTGTTGGGGGACAGACAGTGCTTAATTAATTGTTCTTGCTTTCACACGACCTAGGCTTTGCCTATTAACATATTATACATCTAAGACTTGAAATGTCACTGCAAAGTAGAGACTGTCGACCTCCAAACTCTTCAAAGCAACAACTGGCTCAATGATACGAAAAAAAACCATTTTCGCTTATAGTTAACAGGTGTGAGATTTTTTTTTTTTTTTTTTTTTTTTTCAATAACCCATGAAGCTTTCTGAAATGAAACTGTAAAAATCCATGGGGGCCGCCATTTTGGATATGTATAAAAAGCAGACGTAAAACACAGATTGAAAATTATTGTCGCCTTTTTAATCATTTTTTTTTAAATCGGTATTTTGGATATGTATAAAATGAGCAGAAAAACATGGATTGAAAATTATTGTCGTCTTTTTAATCATTTTTTTTAAAATCGATTTTTGAGTAAAAAAATGAGACGAAAAACACGGATTGAACATTATTGTCGTCTTTTTAATCCTTTTTTTTTTTAAATCGATATTTAAGATCATTTAAGTGCTGTGTTATGTGGGAATTAACATTTGTACGAAAAGTTAAAAATAAATGGAACTCTGTAAGAAATATGTTTTCCCGTTTGTCAAAAAATCGACAGCATTAACCTTCTACGCCCGAACCTAAATTTTGACTGTATCGTAGCCAAAGAAGGACGTGACGTCATTTCCGTAACACTTCATCTTGGCGTAACGTCAATGGAGCGATGTCGTTTCCCGCAAAAAATGTGGTATCATCATGAAAGACCCAAAATTCCTATACATGAGCTATTGACTCACTCATTCAAAGTATAATTATTTATCAAACATTGTGGCAAAAGCATAACTTTCTCATAAGGAGCAATTGTTCTTTTGGCGACAATTGTTTCCTAAATCGTCTGTTGCAAAGACCTCAGAAACCATCTCTAATAGGGAAATGGTTTAGCAGAAATGTGACCATTTACATCATTTGTTCCAGTCATATTGACTGGTTGAAAAAGGCAGTCGCCAAGTGGCATCAGAAAAGGGCTGATCTATTTGCTTCTTTACCATAATGCAGGTGATCGATTTAGGATCACATTGGCCCTCATGTTTTAACCTCGTTCATTATAAATGTATTTCTTGATTTTCTGAAAGTCTTTACTTTATTATTTTCTGTTCGTAATAATAGACGGTTTAATACGAATTCCAAATATGTTTTGATAATGCAAGAAACATGACATTAACATTATTATTGTCTAGTCAATTACTCATAAATCACTTTTTATGGCCAAAGTATGCTCTTTAATTTTTGTTTATAATTATCTTGCGTTTTTTTTCGTAAATAGGTAGTACCTATATATATATTAAAGTAAGGCATTGTTCATGTTTATTAGTCCCCTACCGGCGTGCCGAAGGGGACTATTAGGTTTGCACTCCGTCCGTCCGTCAGTCCATCTGTCAGTCAGTCAGTCCGGCAAATCAGTTTTCCGCACTTTTTTTCTACATGCTTTGAGGTATTGAGCTGAAATTTTGTATATGCCTTTGTAATCATGTGTCACAGATCAAGTTCGCGTTTCCTGGGATTTCGTCAATTTTTTAATGAGTTATGCCCCTTTTTGGACTTAGAATATTCGTTTTCCGCACTTTTTTTCTACATGCTTTGAGGTATTGAGCTGAAATTTTGTATATGCCTTTGTAATCATGTATCACAGATCAAGTTCGCGTTTCCTGGGATTTCGTCAATTTTTTAATGAGTTATGCCCCTTTTTGGACTTAGTGCAAACCAGTAGGGGACTATGGTATTGCTTGCAATCCAGTTACTTGTTTCATTTAAAAAAAAAATCAAATAATGTGTACAGTCAAGTATTGTTGTTCTAACAAACATATTGATATAGAACATGGTTGAATTTAACACAACAGACTTAACATGTCATATCTATAGGCAAAAGGAAGCTAATTACAAACTTAAAAACCATTCAGAATGGAAGTAAAGACACATGTCTTTTATCTGCATATGTGTCATGTTTATTATAGATAAAATGGATCAAAATATGACAAGTTCCAGTTCCTTGGATAATCCTGATAACCCATTCCCACAAATCTGCGGCAAACATCTTTGAAAAAGAAGAAATAAGGAAAATCACAATGAAAATATAGATCGAGAATAAACATGAGGTCGAAATCGACATTCATAAAATCTGAATCTTTACCGAATATAAACGGATACAATATCAAAATAATACAAAATTTAAAATGCAATAACTTTTCACAGAATAAGGGGTGAATAAGGGGTGACAGAAATATAAATCTGAAAATTATTGATATTGTAACGTGTACCGCCCTAAAGCCATCGCAGGTCACCTATCCAGGTACTAACTGCGATGAACGTTGCTTAACTTTAACGAAATGTATACCACTCTACCAACGTCGCTATAAAATCCGGCTTCTACGATAAGGCCGTAGAAGTGATATTTAAACCTATACCCTGTTACATTTCTCCCACTTACTCTTGACTTCGACCCGTAATCACACAAATTAACACAAGCAATATACCAGAGCGGAGTCTATGTAACATCACTAGGAACCATAGGGGTCAGGGGATGATGGTGATATCAAACCAAAATCCTACCACTGCCACCATTTGTAATGTGTAATGCCCTAAAGTCATTGCGGGTCACCGCGATGAACATTGCTTAACTTTAATGAAAGGTATACTACTCTACCCACGACGCTATAATTGCCGGCTTCTACGACAAGGCGTAGAAGTGATATTTAAACCTATACCCCGTTCCCGTTACAATATTAATAACTGCTAATCATTGTTTAGAACACAACATTACATATTTATAAACCCTTAATTTGCAGGTGCTCAATGCTTACATTAAATTGCTGGCTCGGGAATCTGTTGGTGGAAATGGAAAGAGTGCATTTGCTATACTATCATATGCTGCCACTCTATGGGAGGCTGGTAACTTGACACTTTCAACTTTAAGAAGGTAATGTATATACACGTAAATAACACACAGAAAGATAAGCAACGTTGAAAACAAAGTTGAACCTCAATTAATAGCTCGGAAGTAATATGCCTGGGTTGAAGTTTGTGTCAGGGATTGAGGTCGAGATGCCCTGGGCTTAAACCTCAGTCACAGTACAGCAGTCATGATAGAGAGCCCTTAGGTTAGGCTCATTCCTAGCCTAGAACTGGTGTGTTGACCAAGGGAAAATGAATAATTGAACTGTCGACAGGATATAACTGAAATATTGTCCGTAAAATTAACAAAAACAAATCAATCACTCAGCTGATGTCTCAAGTTTGCGAATTCAAACGTTTTTGCAAGAGTTATTTAACTCATTTGATGAATCTCTCTTTTATCATAGTTTTATGTCAAGCATCTGTAGCTCTGTCAGTATTAAACATGTCAATCCATGGGTTGTGTTTATAAACCATAGCTTGACCAACCTCTTTTTGATTGGTGGACCAAACTAAATGATCATGCACTTATCTTCCATCAATGGGCTTATAGGCAATGTGGAATGGCTGCCTGTTGCTTGGAGAACTGTTGTCAATATTAAAAGTGACACCAATGGGTGAACAGCTGCTGCCAGTGGCTCAAAAGTATTGTTGTGTAGTGTACTGGTATGATAAATATAGGAAACATTAGGAGGTGAACTAACCAACAAAATATGAATGCACATTTTTGAAAATGGATTATAACCTAAATCAATAATGATAAAATAATAAGAATGTAAAAGTTTCATGCTACCGGTGAATAAAAATGGAAACCACTGGGTCCTCCTTGTAGCAAGAATGAAAGACCAGTCTGTAATGGTATATGATTCCCTGTCTGGTGACAACACAGTTATTATAGAGAGATTCTGGTAAGTAAATTGATATCTGTAAACACTGAAAGGTGGTATTCAAACTCATCAAAGGTTGTATGAGAACGATTTGCAAGTAAGAGTTGTTCTGTCCTTGTTGGCATGAAATGACGTTGGTGCCATAGCAATGCACGCAAAATCAACAGATTAATTCAGTTATTTTGATCTCTCTCTGTCGGTCAT
>JASEVX010000001.1:92976638-93025103 GCA_031761405.1 Serripes groenlandicus | reverse complement strand
TTTAATTTATTTATTTACTTAACAGAGTTCTGGCCATAACATTACATCAGAACCAATAGCAATGTAAATTATGTCCTCATTCAGTAGAAAACATTGTGTGAAAAATTGTCTGGATGACATCTTTTACACTTTATTTTCAAAAATATAATGCATAGGAATTAAGTGATTCATGTAAAACATTGAATTATCTTTCCAAAGCAGGCGACTTTATAAATAGTATGTCAGGTAAACGGTTTACTCTTTTAGTGTTGAATTGTCTTAAGTAGACTCCCCCATGGTCAAAGTCAGGCGACTCCATTTTTCATGTTATAAGAGTTGTGTAATATGTTGATAACTAAAATGCAAACAATGCTGAGTTATGGTCGTTAATAATAACGAGTCCGCTCGTTACGGTCTGGCTCACCGTTTTCTGTATTGTTTCCTAAAACCTCAATATTTATATTGGCACTGAAAGAGTAACATAACCTATAGAGAGAGAATGTTACGGCTTCATTTTCAGTTAAGTCAAACATAATATGTTATCTGCCATTAACGACAACAAAGTACCAACGGCGGTTTATTTAGCGCTATAGGTAATGCTATAGTATATTACGGACTCACGATAAGTACCCAGAAATTAGCCCCCCCCCCCCCCCCCCCCCCCCCCCTCCCAGAGTTATCGACGTGTTCGAATGATCGGTCAAGTTATACTATATGGATTCATATATTGCGACTTTCGTAAATCATTTTTATACTCAAGTCTGTATTAAGAAAAGCATGCAGTTATGAAATGCATCAATATAACATCCCATAGCACTCTTACAGAGCTAAAACAAATGTAAACAAGGGTAATTTCTATTTTTGAAAAAAATCTCTTTTTTTCACTATGTTTCAACGTCGTCTGTGGAAGAGATACGACATGTATTTTGAATCGGTTAAATAATTAAGACCATTTTCATCCCCGTCTTTTATTGTATGGAACAGGAAGAGACAAAATAAATAAATAATAATAATGAAAAAGCATGCAAAACGATATTAATAAAGAAAAGTGATGTAAAGTGTTTGTTTATTTTAGGTCACCCCTATTAAGGGCCAGCCATTTCTGACTGAGAAGAAACCTTTGTACTCGACACATGTCTACTTCCCGAGTCCTATCTTTTAGCCAGACACCAGGCAGACAGGCTTTCAGGTGCGTATCCAGGCATACGCACGTACGTCAATGCGTACACTTCGTCAGAAGAAAAAAAGAAAGGTTCAAATATGCAATAAAAACTACCTCGGTGGTGTAACGATTATGATGTCCGCCTCGAGAGCGGGCGACCAGTGTTTAATCCACGGTCGGGTCATACCAAAAACTTGAAAGTGGCAGTAGTTATTCCTCTCCATGGTGCGAAGTGTTGCAGACTGGTGAACTGGCGTAAGGATAAGCTTCAAATCAGCACTGATAATTTACAGGAAACGCCGTAAAAAGACTGAAATACTGGTTTGGGCAATGTATCATTTACCCCAAAACAGTTGTAAACGTCATCTGTTTCATCGAAAGAGTTATATGTGACAGAAAGATATACATGTTGAAATTGTTATTTAACTGCAGCCGTTTAATTTATTTATGTGGCAACAAGTTACAAGTTACAAAAATACAAACATTAAACATACAAGACATTACATATCAGATCTAGTAGCACTTGCACGCTATCAGAGCACTAGATGAGGGGCATAATTCATGTACTTAAATCAGTATCAGAACAATTTGGTGTGCTTTCTCAAAAGATTAAGGTCTGAAAGAATATGGATAGTCTTCCTACCATACGCCTACTTAATATCAACAAGCTTTATCATCGGAATTAACCGTACATCCGTGATCTAAGTGCATCCTTCACGGTACGTATTGTATTCAGTGATTGTTCCTTTCCTGTGATTGTTCCTTTCCTAGAAATGTTCGATTTAAAACCACAGGGAAGATAAGGATATGTCTATACATAAACTTCCAGTCATTGTTTGCTCTGTTTCGCCTGATATTCAATGAGTAGATCATTGGACGAGAGCCAAGCCCCGGTGGCTCATCGGTAGAGACGCGCGTTGTCAATATAGGGGTTGCGAGTTAGAACTCCAGCTCATCCTAAACTCTTTCCGACGTTAGACAAAAGTCACTGTGAATCGCGTCATTCGTTTTCCACCAATGGGCTTATAGTCTATGTGGAAAACCATCCAGTTGCGTGGAAAGTAGGATGTGGGAAAGCCAGAAAACGCATGGATATATGAACTGGCCGCCTTGATACGACTGCAAAATGGTTGAAAACGACGTTAAACCCTAATCAATTAATATAACATAGGGCGAGAACATATCTCAAATCACGGACGATTCACTCAGCGGGATGAGGTTTTTTTACCTGATATAAACGACTTTCGACAGCATATGTATGCAACATTTAACTTTTGAAAAGGGAGAATTACCCCAAAACAAGCTATTTCTACTTTAACCTCAATATTTCACAAACACTGTATTAACTTTTCAATATTTCGACTTTTCAATCTTGTCCATACATCGAGCATATTAATAAAACATGAATCGCTGCATAATTAAGTTTAAAATAAATCGAGACAAAATGTTTTAAACACTGATTTCATAATTACTTCAGTTAGCGTATTAGAACCATTAGTGTTTAAATATATTTTTAAGTGAACGGATTCCGTATTGTATTTGTGAACATTGCTAAATTACACATTTTAATTATTAATGTATCTATATTGTCAGTATGTGAATATGCCTGGGTAACTTAACTAAATATATCAATTCTGACAATGATCCAGACTATTGTTCCAAAAAAGCGCCCAACACTTAACAAAGATAATTGGAAAGTTAAACGAGACTTACTTGTAAGTTGATGTTTGACTGTAATTCTGTTGGAAACAATCTACTGAGAATCATAGGAGTGAACTTTGACCTATCACGTGACGCATTTTCAGACCTTCAGAGGTGGAATTCTTGGAAATGGTAATTTCTAATGGGTTGGGATAGAGGGCGGGTCTATGATTCTCAGTAGATTGTTTCCAACAGATTTACAGTCAAACATCAATTTACAAGTAAGTCTCGTCTAACTGTTCAATTCTGTTGGAAACAATCTACACTTTCGAATCATTGGAGTTTTTAGAGCCCAATTTCCAAGAATTCGTAGTTTAATAAAACCAAAGATAACTGTTTTAAACATTTATATATATTTTGAATACATATTTCACTCTTAATGTGAATATCATAGTAAGTATTCATCCCCATTCTTAATTCGAAGAACTCCATAGTTTCAATTCGCATCAACCTTCCTGAAATATTCATTTCAATCATAAATGCGCTTTGAACCGTTAGATAATCTAAGTATTAGAAAACACGCAATTTGTAGTTTGGAGTGTCCCCCTGTAATTTACGCACTTCTTAATGAAGTCAGACAGGAATTATGTGTCTCAACTCACATGACCCTCCAAAAATATACATTTCATTCATATAAATGCGTGTTTGAGGCAACCAATTGTATGCACTGAATTACACAAATATTGCTATTTTTCAAAAATGGCTCTAGGTATAATTCTTCCAGATGTCTGTTTGGTTTGGATTGTTTAAGTAACTCTTTTATCCGTATTTTCATGTATTTCCGCGTTATTTCAATGTCCACATGATTTATTGACCACAGCGTTGTGCATCTTTGTCCAGTTGTGATCGCTAGTAACGAAGCCAGTTTCACCGAGATCAATTTTGCACTTATTTCAGAAGTTATAAGTGAATCTAAGTATTGAATAACTGTTTGTACATCCCACGTATTTCCGTAACGCGGTAATGATGAGTTTAAATTGCGTACTTAAGTCTAGTGTTCCAGAGAAAAAGCATTAAAAGCACAAGCACTTCTGTCTGGTAAATATGACGCATACATTGATAACTTATGGTTTAGTTTTGATGCAAATAGGTCTAGTCTGCATACCCCCATTTTATGTTGAATGTTATTGAATATGTTCTGATCCAATGACCATTCCATATCATCATTAAGCTTTTTTGCAGCTCTGCTGAAAGCGTCTGCTTTGATATTGCGAATGCCTGGAATGTGAAAAACACTTAGCTACAGTCGTATGTATTCCACAATAAAAGGTGGGATATATATTGAGGTTATCCTATTAAACTAACCGAAAACTCTGATGTCTTCAAATTACTAGGGCATCTCAATACACCGCAGATCTCTCTTTGTTCCATGGACAAATAAATATCGTGTTAAAATCATGAACATAATCGTTCTATTTTTTGTTTATTAACTTTATTTATGTACAGGCGATGCAATAAACCTTCTTGTGGTTATGCTTAGTTTATGTTTTCTGTATGTGCTAAAAAGATGCTCCTAGAATGAATCAGATGCAATGTTGGATTTAAAAAGAATCCAGGGGCAGCATGCACGACTGTGCGTATACTTGATTTTAATCCAGGTACACCCCTGGTTTTCGGTACAGCATTATTTAGCTAGCTGTCGCCACAATACATTAGGTGAATCTAGCAGAAGCAACCCAAGCTCTTCCCCCAATATCAGAAAAACTGTTGAAAGCGGTGTTAAAAAAAACAAACATAATCCATCAATCCCCCATAATGCAAGTTTCAATGGTTTTTAGCAAGGGGCTCGTTAGAGCCAATTGCTATAGTAGCTAATTTTCGAAACGACGCATCATTTGGAGACTGGAATCTAGACAGGCGTTTTACAATATCGGCATTGAATTACTTCACATCTGTCTTTCTACATCAGCTCTCCGTTTCTGAACACCATCTCGACTTCATATAGATGTATTGGTAGTTGCAGATCGTACATAATGTCAATGAAAGTGGATGATTTGTGGAATATTTTGTTAATTGGTAATTCCTAAATATTGTAAATCGTATGGAGTAAAGGCAACTTTTCGATTCCGACTCAAAAAGAAATTCAGTTAATTGACTCCCAATGATAACATATATATACTCAAACATTCAAATTATTTAAATGATAATAAAATAAATAGTTGACAAAATATAACATAAACGGTAAATGTGCAAGTGAGCCTAGGCGTCGGAATTTCCAAAAATCCTTTCGAATAAAATGTATTTTCAGCGGTAACGTTATAATCAAGAATCTAAGTACTAGAGTATTTAATTGTAGATTTCTGCGTAAATACATCAAATTCTCAACCAAAATTAACCTGGACAACCCCAGCAGACGGAATAAGATAGTCAAGTCCCAGTTATAAAACAAATGATTTAAATGACATTTGTTTTTTATCAAGAAAAAAACTCTTCAATACTAAATAATTCGCTAACTCGTGTATCGGTTTATAATTATGTTATAAATAAAATACTGCTTATAGAAGTGGCCGCGTAACGTAGCGGTTAGCATCGGCCGTGAAGCGGCAGACTAGAGTTCGATTCCCGCTTTGCGCAGATAATTTTTTTTTTTTTATAAGAAAAATATAATATATTTTGTCTTTTAAATTGCCGATATCAGTGGTGCAATTGTCATTTAACACCGCTGCAATAAACTCTTTCAAAATGTTGGGATTTAAAATGAATTCAAAAGCAATGCATTTAAAACTATTCACCTATGCGTTGTGAAACACTAAGACATGATTAAATCGTGTGTATGATGTTTTACGTCGCCTTTAACAATATTTCAGTCATTCCACGCTGAAGAAAATGTAGATAACACTGGATTTTATTTCTGCTTTGAAAGTAAAATTGGACTCTCAATATAATTATCATTGTTAGGTTATTGTGATTTTGATATGAAATGTTTATGTGTTAATTGCATTAAAAACACACGGCTAAAAATCCATTGTAAACATGGAGGTGTGCTAAGCAGAAACTATCCAGATAGCAGATGCGCATGTGTATGCCAACTTTTAGTATATCGATAGACCATCATACTGTGTGTACAGTATTTTCCTTTACTCCTTTATCATTTAATATATGGATATAAAGTGCTAACTAACAAAGTGCTAGTGTAAAGTGTTCAAGTTAGACTTTCGGGATCGGTAAATCCATGTCCAAATGTTATCTTCAGTTAGCCCCTTGCTGTGAGCACTTTCATTGCTTTGATTCAATTATATCATGGTTGATTCACATATAGTAATCTAGTTCCACGTAGGTATTGTATTAAGACAGGTACTCACAAATCAGACATATTGGAGCACATAGCAGTTACATAACACATACACCAATCAGCTGTATTTCTGGTTGGCGCAAGTAGATCATTTTGATTAGTCATCCATTTATCAAGCCACATATTAGTAGACGTTAATACAACCTTAGTACAGTCAGTAGTTTCACATCATAATCGTACATAAACACATAAACGAATCGGGTTCATTTCTGGTTGGCACGAGCTTATACCACACATGTGAAAATAAGAGATGAAAGCTGAAACTATGAGAACTTGTAATGTTTAATCCCAATATGTATTGCTAGTACGAACGATTCCATGTCCTCACTCCACGCTATACTTGATATGCCCTTAATATTGTCTCCAGCCACCAAAATGTCCTTAATAAAGTTTCCAGATTTGTCGAGTTGATATAATCCACCACCTCCACATAGGCAAACGTATATGTTGACCTCTGGATCGACCGAAATTTCCCAAGGATATCGTCCGCGAGTGAACTCAAACTGAACTTCACCGCTTGCGTTTAATGCGATTATTTTGTGTTTACCATGACAAGATACGAAAATCAATCCTAGGTTTTCGCTGTACTTCAGGCAGTATGACAGTTTGATATCAAACTTCGTTGCAGACGAGAGGGGTATAGGTGCTAGGTTCGTTCCATCCTCCTTAATACGTGCTATATCACCCGAGTTCCTGAGTTTTGTATAAAATACGTTGGTCCTGCTGCAGTATGTCAGACCATAACAAACACCAGAGACACCGAGACTCTTTATCAATAGAAATAGTCGTTCCTTCAATCTTCATTATGCGAATACGTTTCTCAGCTGGAAAAACAACCCCTACACGAAAGCGGTCAATCTCTCGGAAACAAAGACCAGATCAGATGATATACATGCACATCAATCTATCAAAAATTCATTTCCATTTCCAACACGGCTTGTCGCTTAGAGAATGGTTTATGTATTATCACTATTTTCGGGAGAGGGTCTGCGACATTTTTAACGTTGACTGTGATGTTGTCCATTTTTTTTTGTATCTCTGATTTGAAATCTGGAACTCCTGATAATTGTATTTCCTCTGACTTCAGTAGACTGTATGACGATTGTAGAGAATGTTCCATCTCTCTGGTGACGTTTTCTAGTTTCTTGTTTGCAAAATGCTGCTGCACGGTATTACCGTATTCAGAAGCAATGTCCAATAACTGCTTACTATTCCTAATTGTGTCTTTGATGGTATCAATGTTTGCTTTATCATCCGATATCTGCGATAACTTTTGTTTATACAGTTCGTTATATTGCTGATCTATTCTGTTTTTAAAATCATGAAATGATTTGTTCAAGTTGGCTTCAATTTCCGTCACCTGTGTGTCGATTGTTTTCTTTGTTTGATCTAACGATAATTCTTGACCCTGGTGAAATTCCAATAATTTATCGCAGCCTTTCGCGACCGTATCTAAACGTTTATTTAATTTCTTATCACCCGTTCCAAGAGTTTCGACTTTCTCTTCTATGGTAATGAGGTCGACACACTTTCTATGGTGAGCTATGGCACATTTGTCACAGATATATTCGTCATGGTCAACGCAATGAAATCTTACATCAAGATTGGTGTGCTTCGAACATTTGCCAACGTTCTTCAATACATCAAACCTAACCTGTGTGTCATTGTTTGGTTCGATAGCGTAGAGCCTATGTGTGGATGTTGCTTTATTTCTATAATGATATGTGTTACATTCGTCACATATATTTTCCTCGCATTCTAAACAATAAAATGTAGCATTTTTATCAACATTGGACCTTGCACATGCTTCACATAAAACAGAATGCGTCTCCATTTTTTCTTTTCTGCTATCTAAAATCGAAAGTAGAGTAAGATTCACGGGAAACGTGTCCACCCAATTTCGAATGTCAATGTCAACGTCAGGTGTCGATATAAACACTCTACAACAAGGACAGTTAAATCCGAGATTAGATCCACCTCCACTCTTCTTTACTTGTTCTATATATCCAGATAAACACAGAGTATAAAATGAATGTTGACATGGAAGTGTCCTTGGTTGTATACAATTTTCTAAACAAATGAACAACACAATGTGTATTCGCTGACTGTAACTTCCTTCTTCGCCATTAGTGTTTTCTTAATCACGAAGATTACCGAGTAAACTACCGAAATGATATCGATGAGTGACGCTGATTCCCGAACCAAAACCGAGACAGCCAAGTTAATAATACTCATTATTATCTGAGAACTTAGCAGATCCTATAATAAACAACGCAACACAGCAAACCAATATCTGTATCTCAATCCTTCCTCATCAACGTACACTCCACGTATGTTTACAATGTAGATTTTACAGCGTTTATCACATTACATGTAGAACTCTATGTTTTACCCTCGTAACGAGTATTACACTATACTATATGTATAATTAGCAATGGATTTTCAGTGGCCGAGTGGTAAGCGTCGCGTCACAGTCTCGGCGGTCATGAGTGCACATTGCCCAGCCTAGTACTGGTTTAAGTAGCAAGGGATCATGACTAAGTGAAATGTCACAGTGCTAAAATGAATTAATATTTATGTTGAAAACGGCGTAAAACCCCAAATAAACAAACATATTATTAGCATGAAGAAATGTCATCAGTATATGAACCCATTTTCGTAACGCTTGAACCTTAACCTGCTAGTGAGTTTAGACAATCTGGATCAACGTGGTCATCCATGGAGTAGTATCAGAAACTAAAATGTTGAAAATCATGTTCATTCAACGGTTAGTAAAATTTCTTAAACTCACCTCGGAACGCCCTCGGTTTCCTGCCAGACATTTATCGTATATTTGGGAAATACAAACTTACTAAATATCTGTTAGATTTTGCGGAAAGCGCGACATTTCCTAAACTGCCATTCTGGAAGAAAATCATAAATCGAGCAATAACTGACCATACAAATGAAGAATATAGGAACAGATTAATAGGAGACGAAACTCTAACTAAATACCTTTTATTCCACAGCGAGTACACGCCTAGTAATGCATGGCTATTTGCACAGTTATATCGAGATTATCTCCCTTACTGTAAAACATTAATTTTACTTATTGGACGCTTATTTTCTCGTAAATATTTGACTTCATGCCCCAAATGCCATATAATTATAGATGATATAGTCACACACTTAGTATTATTTTGTATAAATAACAATCATCACCAAGATCGCCTCTGGTGCAGATTACATACTGCCTTAGGTAATAAGTCGTATAACGCCTTATGTCAGTTAATGCCTGAACAACAGATTATAGAAATAATATCAGGTTACCCGTCCCTACAAAAAACAGCCGATATAAGGGTACTTTGCTTCAAGGTTACTCTAATACAACTTCACAAGATGTCAAGCTTGTTAAGGTTTATAAATCCTGGTTAGTAGAACAAATAAGCTGTTATATGAATCACCATTTATTCTAAATGCGTTTTCTTTCAGCTATCACTTATTAACATGTACCCGTATGCTACGTAAACGGCGTATTACTGAACAGTTTGAGGACCCGAAAGTCCTTAAAATTAGCGAATATTTGTGAGTATGGAATATATAATCAACTGTGTTAGTGATTTATATGTTAAGCCTTATTCTCCTGGTATCCAGCTATTTGTATCATCATGAGTGATTCTATCAAATTACCACATTGGTAAAGACTTGCTTTTGATATAAGTACTGTTTCATGGGTAACGAACAGTGTTGACAATGATAAGAATGCCCGAATGCACAGGATGATCATTGTATTCATTACATGCAAATGTTATTTTTTACTCCTAAACGTGTCTCATACACCTGTCCATATATGTCTTCTCTGAGTTTCGTTTCGTCCGAGGATATTTACGAATTGGACTATATGTTTTGACTGCATGTAAATTGTACCACTGTAAATAACCTTTTTGTTTCCCTTTTTTCAATGACTTTTCGTATGCTTGTGTATATGTTTGTGTGTATATGTATGTGTATGTGTATATGTTTGTGTGTATATGTATGTGTATGTGTATATATATATATATATATATATATATACATGTATGTGTGTATGTGTGTGTGTGTGTGTGTGTGTGTGTGTGTGTGTGTGTGTGTGTGTGTGTGTATGTGTGTGTGTGTGTGTGTGTGTGTGTGTATATATGTATATATAAATGTGTGTGTGTGTGTGTGTGTGTATATATATGTTTATTTATGTTCTCACTTCTGTAATGTTTATTATGAAATGTACTCTTCAAATATGGAGGAAATAACGATTATCTATCTGTAGCAATCTAGTTCATCATAGGTAATGTATTAAGACAGGTCCTTACGAGTCGGACCTATTGGAGCGGGCAGATACGACCTATCATCCGTTTTACAAAAAAAGTATCAATAAAACATCGGTAGAAGCCATAAGTCTCACATAGCAATCGTTTTAAGATCGTTACATACCACATAAACCAATCGGGTCTATTTCTGGTTGGCACAAAAAGATGATTTTGATAAGTCATCCATTACTCAAGCTACATATAAGTAGACGTTAATAAAACCTTACTAAAGTTTATAGTTTCACATGGTAATCGTACATAAACGAATCAGGTATATTTCTGGTTGGCAGGGAGCATATATCACACTTATGGAAAAAAGAGATGAAATCTTAAAATATGAAAACTTGTAACGTTTAATCCCACCATGTATTTCTGGTTGGCAGGGAGCATATACCACACTTATGGAAAAAAAAGATGAAATCTGAAAATATGAAAAGTTGTAACGTTTAATCCCAACATGTATTTCTGGTTGGCAGGGAGCATATACCACACTTATGGAAAAAAGAGATGAAATCTAAAAATATGAAAACTTGTAACGTTTAATCCCACCATCTATTTCTGGTTGACAGGGAGCATATACCACACTTATGGAAAAAAGAGATGAAATCTTAAAATATGAAAACTTGTAACGTTTAATCCCACCATGTATTTCTGGTTGACAGGGAGCATATACCACACTTATGGAAAAAAGAGATGAAATCTGAAAATATGAAAACTTGTAACGTTTAATCCCAACATGTATTTCTGGTTGGCAGGGAGCATATACCACACTTATGGAAAAAAGAGATGAAATCTAAAAATATGAAAACTTGTAACGTTTAATCCCACCATCTATTTCTGGTTGGCAAGGAGCATATACCACACTTATGGAAAAAAAAGATGAAATCTGAAAATATGAAAACTAGTAACGTTTAATCCCACCATGTATTTCTGGTTGGCAGGGAGCATATACCACACTTATGGAAAAAAGAGATGAAATCTAAAAATATGAAAACTTGTAACGTTTAATCCCAACATGTATTTCTGGGTGGCAGGGAGCATATACCACACTTATGGAAAAAAAAGATGAAATCTGAAAATATGAAAACTTGTAACGTTTAATCCCACCATGTATTTCTGGTTGGCAGGGAGCATATACCACACTTATGGAAAAAAGAGATGAAATCTGAAAATATGAAAACTTGTAACGTTTAATCCCACCATCTATTTCTGGTTGGCAGGGAGCATATACCACACTTATGGAAAAAAGAGATGATATCTGAAAATATGAAAACTTGTAACGTTTAATCCCACCATCTATTTCTGGTTGGCAGGGAGCATATACCACACTTATGGAAAAAAGAGATGAAATCTAAAAATATGAAAACTTGTAACGTTTAATCCCACCATCTATTTCTGGTTGACAGGGAGCATATACCACACTTATGGAAAAAAGAGATGAAATCTAAAAATATGAAAACTTGTAACGTTTAATCCCACCATCTATTTCTGGTTGGCAGGGAGCATATACCACACTTATGGAAAAAAGAGATGAAATCTGAAAATATGAAAACTTGTAACGTTTAATCCCACCATCTATTTCTGGTTGACAGGGAGCATATACCACACTTATGGAAAAAAGAGATGAAATCTTAAAATATGAAAATTTGTAAAGTTTAATCCCACCATCTATTTCTGGTTGACAGGGAGCATATACCACACTTATGGAAAAAAGAGATGAAATCTAAAAATATGAAAATTTGTAACGTTTAATCCCACCATGTATTTCTGGTTGACAGGGAGCATATACCACACTTATGGAAAAAAGAGATGAAATCTTAAAATATGAAAACTTGTAACGTTTAATCCCACCATCTATTTCTGGTTGGCAGGGAGCATATACCACACTTATGGAAAAAAGAGAAGAAATCTGAAAATATGAAAACTTGTAACGTTTAATCCCAACATGTATTTCTGGTTGGCAGGGAGCATATACCACACTTATGGAAAAAAGAGATGAAATCTAAAAATATGAAAATTTGTAACGTTTAATCCCACCATGTATTTCTGGTTGACAGGGAGCATATACCACACTTATGGAAAAAAGAGATGAAATCTTAAAATATGAAAACTTGTAACGTTTAATCCCACCATCTATTTCTGGTTGGCAGGGAGCATATACCACACTTATGGAAAAAAGAGAAGAAATCTGAAAATATGAAAACTTGTAACGTTTAATCCCAACATGTATTTCTGGTTGGCAGGGAGCATATACCACACTTATGGAAAAAAGAGATGAAATCTAAAAATATGAAAATTTGTAACGTTTAATCCCACCATGTATTTCTGGTTGGCAGGGAGCATATACCACACTTATGGAAAAAAGAGATGAAATCTGAAAATATCAAAACTTGTAACGTTTAATCCCACTATCTATTCCTGGCTGGCAGGGAGCATATACCACACTTATGGAAACAAAAAGATGAAATCTAAAAATATGAAAACTTGTAACGTTTAATCCCACCATCTATTTCTGGTTGGCAGGGAGCATATACCACACTTATGGAAAAAAGAGATGAAATCTAAAAATATGAAAATTTGTAACGTTTAATCCCACCATGTATTTCTGGTTGACAGGGAGCATATACCACACTTATTGAAAAAAGAGATGAAATCTTAAAATATGAAAACTTGTAACGTTTAATCCCACCATCTATTTCTGGTTGGCAGGGAGCATATACCACACTTATGGAAAAAAGAGAAGAAATCTGAAAATATGAAAACTTGTAACGTTTAATCCCAACATGTATTTCTGGTTGGCAGGGAGCATATACCACACTTATGGAAAAAAGAGATGAAATCTAAAAATATGAAAATTTGTAACGTTTAATCCCACCATGTATTTCTGGTTGGCAGGGAGCATATACCACACTTATGGAAAAAAGAGATGAAATCTGAAAATATCAAAACTTGTAACGTTTAATCCCACTATCTATTCCTGGCTGGCAGGGAGCATATACCACACTTATGGAAACAAAAAGATGAAATCTAAAAATATGAAAACTTGTAACGTTTAATCCCACCATCTATTTCTGGTTGGCAGGGAGCATATACCACACTTATGGAAAAAAGAGATGAAATCTAAAAATATGAAAACTTGTAACGTTTAATCCCACCATCTATTTCTGGTTGACAGGGAGCATATACCACACTTATGGAAAAAAGAGATGAAATCTAAAAATATGAAAACTTGTAACGTTTAATCCCACCATCTATTTCTGGTTGGCAGGGAGCATATACCACACTTATGGAAAAAAGAGATGAAATCTAAAAATATGAAAACTTGTAACGTTTAATCCCACCATCTATTTCTGGTTGACAGGGAGCATATACCACACTTATGGAAAAAAGAGATGAAATCTAAAAATATGAAAATTTGTAACGTGTAATCCCACTATCTATTTCTGGTGGCAGGAAGCATATACCACACTTATGGAAAAAAGAGATGAAATCTGAAAATATGAAAAGTTGTAACGTTTAATCCCACCATCTATTTCTGGTTGGCAGGGAGCATATACCACACTTATGGAAAAAAGAGATGAAATCTAAAAATATGAAAACTTGTAACGTTTAATCCCACCATCTATTTCTGGTTGGCAGGGAGCATATACCACACTTATGGAAAAAAGAGATGAAATCTAAAAATATGAAAACTTGTAACGTTTAATCCCACCATCTATTTCTGCATATACCACACTTATGGAAAAAAGAGATGAAATCTTAAAATATGAAAACTTGTAACGTTTAATCCCACCATCTATTTCTGGTTGGCAGGGAGCATATACCACACTTATGGAAAAAAGAGATGAAATCTAAAAATATGAAAATTTGTAACGTTTAATCCCACTATCTATTTCTGGTTGGCAGGGAGCATATAGCACACTTATGGAAAAAAGAGATGAAATCTAAAAATATGAAAACTTGTAACGTTTAATCCCATCATGTATTGCTAGAACGAACGATTCCATGTCCTCGCTCCACGCTATATTTGATACACCGTTAAAATTGTCTCCAGCCACCAACATGTTTTTAATCAAGTTTCAAAGTCGTAAACTGCATTCGCGTCAGCATAGCATGGAAACGTTTTCGAATTCCTGTATTGGAGGGTAAATTAATCTGTTTAAAATTTATCAGTATTATCAACTTAATTAGGGTCGATATCCATATCAATGGATATCCCATATTACCCACAAGCATTCAGTGTTTATTCAGTTTACATTTGACTTGTGTTGCCACGTGCAAAAACAAGCCTTTTGGTGCACCAATGTTATTTGATAACCTGGATAGATCCAGGCGAGTATTCGTGTTCTTACAGTGTTAAAACAAGCTTGACCGTCTAACTAAATATAACAAAGGCTTCAATGGATGATAAATTGTGACTCTAGACATGCTTTTTTGTTTATTTTATTGGACTTTACGCCGTTCTCTACGGGGTTTCAGATATATCAAGGCGACTAAGCACTGATTTATGAACCCGCGGTGATACATCAGTACTAAGCTAGGGCATATATGCCTTGTCAATGGACGACTGACAATCCGAACGGGAATTGGCTTGATTGCATCATGTGGTCATGTGTCTACGGCTATTCAGACGTTTTTGTACCACGTGGATTTTTCGTCTAGAAGGGACGTATGACTAAAGCGAAGACAGACAAAGGGACAGATATACCCACATTCTGACTTCTTTGCAGCAGACGAGGATTTGAAAACATAGTGAAAAAAGAAGAAATAGCTCATGATGAAGAATTACTCCTTTTGCCACAATTTGTTCAACTCTAGTCAATGATTAAACTATCATTTGTTGAGATATTCCGTATTCAACGAGTATCTTATATATGATATTAACTTGATGTAAGGGACATAACCTATTGCAGAAATATACTTTCAACATGGATGTGTTACTTCCCTTGATAAATGAGAATAAACTCATGATGAGTAATTTCTCCGTTTTCCTCTTTGTCTGCAACTTTAAATTTATAAATGTAACTTCATTAAGAGATATTCCCAACATCTCTATCCTGATGCTGCACTGTCTTCTCCTGCAGTCTCGAAACGTTAATACAGTGTGGGTGTATCTTTAGTGCGATGTCAATTGAGTGTATTTAAGAGTGATAACGAGCTACAAGTCAAAATCTTACAGTAGGCTGAACATGAATACACACGCCTGCTTTAAAAATATGAAAATAGAACGTCTAGAACACTGGAGCTATCGCTTTTATGCGGGGTTGAAAAGATGGTAGGAAACGGAGAAAGTGAAACATTATCAGTCAATTTTGCCTCTCCTCCTCATTTCGAAAGTCGTCTGTTGTAAATGTCGTCTGCACCAGATAAATGGTTAATCGACATTGTTTTCTTATCCTAAAGGTATGTTTTCTTGTGACCTATATTCGTCTATACTTAAATCATTTGAAGATACGTACTGAACCCCTTAGACTAAGACAAGTGACAATGTCAGTTATGTTAACATGTAGTATAAACACTGTATGAAAAGGAGTAAAGGAGTAAATAAACAAGTATAACAATATCAATGTACAGTATATCTTTTAACTCTTTATTTTCTAAACTATATTGCGAAGGCACCAAGTGGTGCATATATCAGGAACAAGGCGAACCATGTGTCCATAGCAGACGATTTTATAAATAGTATGTCAGCTAAATGGTTAAATAACCTTTATAAAGATAATGTTATGGTATCATTTTTAAGTTTAAGTCACAACGCAATTTCCCTTTACTACATCCGGACGATTTCTGACGACTCTGCTGCAGACGACATTTGACAACAATATGGCAAAAGGAGAAATTGCTTAAATAAGCAATTTCTCCTTTTTGCCGCAATGTTTTCAACCTTGTTCAATAATTATTATTTCACCTGTAGAATTTCCATATTTCAAACGAGCTGAATATTAGAATCTGACCTCTGAAATGTCAGGATCTGTCATTAACTCGTAAGATTAATAGTTCTACATGAGACTGGTGACGTCGTGAATGAAATTAAGGGAGATAAAAACCAATTGTGTCTCTAGTCTTGAGTTCCTTCCCCATTTTACTATCGTAGGAAGTCGGGAACCAGACTATTGTGTCTCGTACACAGTGGATTTATTATCTCCCCTGATACAATCACTTACCGACCTACACCATCAAAGGACGACAAATGCAAAGATAACACAACTTGATTAGAAAGAATCTTTCATCATAAGTTAGCTTTTCCCGCATACAATGAATACGACTTTGAAAACACCTTCGTGAAACTATACAATTACACTATAAATGAACACAGTGTGACAAAAAGTGCAATTGCAATTACTATTTATTTTTTACTATCCTTTCAAGGGCAAATGCGTCAACATTGTGTCACGTACGTTTGAAATATTCAAATATATGACAAGGACACTGTGTCTGTAAACATAGAGTTTCGTTATATTACATACAGGACATTTGGTATTTTTTGTTTAAACTGTTATCATACCAGGGGTTTGACACTACATAACACGCTGCTTTTAATTATTGAATCCTTTTCACATGTATTAGCATTTTCGGTGAGGGTTAAAGATGTAAAAAAGAAAAAGTCGGTTTGTATCTTTACAGCTGGACTTTATTCTACTCTTTACCTAATAGAAACACATTTTTATTGTCTGCTGTAGAATCAACAAGGCCAACATAACAAACCTGTTGGAAATTGGAAACAGCATTGTTTTAACACATGTGGAAAATTGCTATCTTTAACAATTCCTATTTTTTCTCCACTATATTTTGACGACGTCTGTTGAATAGAGACAACAAGTACGTTGTATCGGTTGAATGAATTATACCTTTTAATCACCGTATTTTATTTCATGGAACATAAAGGGACATGAAAACAATAATAATAATGCAAAACATGCAAAACAATAACAATAAAAGTAAAGTAAAGTAAATATTAGTTTATTATAGTATCATCCGTATTGAAAGTGCCAATCATTTCTGACTTATGAAACATCTTTGTTTCTGAAATGAATTTTACTTCCCGAGTCCTGTTTCGTTGCATAGTACTGGGCAGACAGGCTTTCGGTACCAGTATTTAACCAGCTGTCGCCACAAATTATTAAGTTGAATCCAGCAGTAGGAACACAAGTTTCCAATATAATGCCAACGGATTAATATAATTTTTTTTCGACATCAAACGTTTGTTTGCTGGGTTCTTTGCACTAGTACCTCACACACTATTCTTATAGCTGGCTTCCTCCAAACACATACAGTTTACCTATTGATTAAACACAAATGACACTAGCCACAATGACTTTAATAAATCAGCGACAATAATGAGTGGCCGAGCCGAGGCTCTGATTGACAAACTCTAGATTGATAGCACGTATCGCTACCGACTGCACTTTCGCGATTCTACACGACGGAATTTAACCCCTGTCCTGCTACATTACTTTGTATAACATCACCATTATTGTGTTTGACAAGTATGTACCTATCTATGAAGTTGTCTTTGCTGTGTATAATACATGAGTAGTAAATGATATAGACCATAACTACAGTTACCATTCGCGTCTAGCAGGATATTGGCTACGTTATATATTGGATATTAGCTCGAGATATAATTCAAAAAGTTTGAAAGCAGTGTTTTGTTTAGCAATGGTGATGACGATATTTTTCCGAGTTGTCAGCTTTGAAGAAATGGAAAGGCGTTAAGTACAATTTGTAAAAAATATTGAAAATATCAAGGGAAAAGAATAACTTGACAATTTTTGAAAAATGTCTACTTTTCGTACTATGTTTTCAAACGCCATCTACAGCAATACAACGGAATCAAAGGATATGTCTCGGTAAAACTAAAGAAATCCATTACTGACCGCGTAACCAAATATGATACATCGCATTTACAACCTCTAAAAGTAATATACACAGGCATTCTACACGCTTCGTTGTCGGTTCAAATAAAGTGTGCTATAAAGTTCAAACATATTGACTGTATTTGATTAACAGTGAGCAATCTAGTTCCATTCAAATCTAAGCCATTAGTCTGATATAGTAATTAATTTTAGATCGTTACATAACACACCAACCAATCGGGTCTATTTCTGGTTGGTGCAAGTAGATGATTTTGATTAGTCATCCATTTCTCAAGCCACATATTAGTAGACGTTAATAAAACCTTAGTACAGTCAATAGTTTCACATCGTAATCGTAGTAAGACCGTTACATAAACGAATCTGGTCTATTTCTGGTTGGCGCGAGCATATACCTCAATCGTGGAAAGAAGAGATAAAATCTGAAACTTGAGAACTTGTATCGTTTAATCTCACTATGTATTGCTAGAACGAACGATTCCATGTCCTCACTCCACGATATACTTGATACACCATTAATATTGGCTCCAGCCACCAAAATGTCTTTAATAAACTTTCAAATAACATAGAATGGAATCGTTTTCGAATTTCTGTAATGGAGGGTAAATTAATCTGTTTTAAATTCATTAGAATAATCAACCTAATAAGGGTCTATATCAGTATCAATGGATAGCCCCTATTACCCAAAAGCATTCAGTGTATATTCATTTCACATTTGACTTGTGTTGCCACGTGCAAAAACAAGCATTTAGTTGATAACCTGGATAAATCCAGGCGAGAATGCGTGTTCGTACAGTGTTAAAACATGATTGATCGTCTAACTAAATATAACAAAGGCTTCAATGGATGATAAATTGTGACTCTAGAAATGCTTGTTTGTTTATTTTATTAGACTTTACGCCGTTCTCTACGGCCTTTCAGACATATCACGGCGACCAAGCACTGATCTATGAACCCTGGGCAATACATCAGTACTAAGCCAGGACCTATGCCTTGTCAATGGACGATTGACAATCCAAACGGGAATTGGCTTGATTGCATCATGTGGTCATGTGTCTACAGCTATTTAGACGTTTTTGTATAACGTGGCTTTTTCGTCTAGAAGAGAAAGCGAAGACAGACAAAGTGAAACATATAAACACATTCTGACTTCTTCACAGCAGACGACGTTTTGAAAACAGAGTGGAAAAAAGAAGTAATAGCTCATAATGAAGAATAATGATTTTGCCACAATGTTTTCAACTCTAGTCAATGATTAAACTATTATTTGTTCAGATATTCCCTATGTTGCAATAATGATTTCAAAGCAGTTTGCTGCAAATGTGTTGTTGGTGGTAAATAGTTACATTGCAAATGATTATCACATGACTCAACGAGTATCTTATAATGAGATGTAAGGGACATAACCTTTTGCAATAAATATACTTTCAATATGGATGTGTTACTTCCCTTGATACGAATTATATATATATATATTGTCTACTCTAACTTTTTCTTATCACCGGATATTGGTTTCGCTTTGTTTCTAGTTTATCTATATTCAAGTACAGTAATTTATTCTTTGTAGGGTGTACGACCCCTTCACCGACAGTTGGGTGGAGTGACACTTGTCCAGATGTGGTTCTTCCTCAGGATAGAGAAGAGCACCTGATGGTCTCCAAGAAGGACGACATCTATATCATGGCTGGTAGGTAACTACTCGTATGTAATGAAAGTATAATTACTTCAGAGAATTTAAACATTGTGGCGAAAGGAGATAATTGCTCATTATAAGAAATTTCACCTTTGGCTATATTGTTTTCAAAAGACGTCTGCTACTGAATGCATGGTTGACAACGTGATCTGAGCCTACACTGTTCAGAAATGCCAATGTATACATGCACTGGTTCATATATTGTATATCACGGCAATAGTGCACTTGTACACGACCTCTTGAGTGACAATAGAGTTTGAAAAGTACAATATTGATCACTATTTAACCTGAACTTATTTAGTTTACACAGATTGCGAAAACAGTTTACGTTTAAATTAATCTAACTCGATGTCAGCTTCCTGGAGACGTAACTAGTACTCTCGTCTTTTGTGTGTGAAACCAAAAGGAAAGAATCCACTTATGATGGGATTCAAATCCGGGAACTACGACACGAGAGGCCGACGCCCGACTTATGCATCACTTTCATCCACTCAATAGTAGGCTTCACGAATTTTTACGCTGATCTTGGCTTACATCAATAGCTTAAATTGCCTTACGATGTGTGATAAGGTTTACAATAAGGTTGTACTATATTGACCAAACAAAACATGTCTCTCCTCTCCTGAGCAGGTCGTGGGTTTGATCAGGATATATTCAGGGAGAAAGATGAGGCGAGTGTCTGTTGTTACAGTACGAAGAATGACGGAACATCCAAGAAACCCTGGTGCTGGGAACGTGAGCACCCCAATGTCTTCCATACACGAGTCAACCCAGCGGCTGTTTTACTAGGTATGTGTTATTATGCAAATGTTCATAGCAATACCGTCTTCAACAAACAAAAAGAAACTCTACAATCTTGCTAAATATATCAAGGAAACCATGTCAATTAGAAAAAATACCCTTGATGATATTGCTGTTACGTAATGTTTATTAACATTGAATTGTTTGTATTTGTTTGTCATTTTATGTATCAATGTATTATGTCTGTCTTTGCCATATACTTATTTTGTAAATGGCCAAAGCCAAAAATATTGCTGATTGCCAATAAATATTAATGAATGAATTAAGAGAATTCTAATCCATTTCCCATCTGCAGGATTACAACGTTTGAGCAATATTTAGTCGGCTATTTCACTATAGGCCTGTAGGAATTTTCTGTACGGGCCCTGTTTAAGGAGGAACCCCTACCGGAAGTATAACAAGCCGAGTTTGGTGTCTTTTAGTAGGTTAATACCTGCTTCATATTAGGTAAGTTCTCGCATAAAAATCGCGGTCTTAGAAATACCGACATTTTAAGCTTTGCCAAGAGGCCCAATTTTGTATTATTTTTTTTAGATAAAATTTAAAAAAAAGTTGAAGTCGTCAATTGCATTTAAATAAAAAGAAAAACATATATTTTTAATAAATGTTTTTTTATGTACAGACGAAGCCATGATGTTCAAAATTTGTTATTTATGTGTTTTTACGTTAATTTCTTCTGCGCATGCGCAAATTTAGTTAAACGAGTACGGTTTAAATCGGTAAATAAGTTAATCAACACATATATCATGTTATTTCTTTACAAAATCATTTCAACATACACGTCCGAAGCAAGACATACATTCAGGGGTTACTTGTGCCTTTCATATTTTCACCTATCCTTTTATCCGTCTGTTCGTTCATTAATTCAACATTTCGATAAACACATTTTTTTATTTATTTTTTTAGCTCACCTATGTTCGAACTGCAAGGTGAGTTATTGTGATTACATTTTGTCCGCCGTCCGTTCATCGTCAACATTTTCTCTTGTGAACACTCTACAGTCTATTCTTTGCATCCAATCATCATGAAAGTTTATCAGAAAATTCATCTCGATGATTTCTTGGACAAGTATGAAACTGGGTCATGTCTGGTCAAAACTAGGTCACTAAGTCAAATTTAAGGAATATATTGTTAACACTGGAAGATAAATTTTTAGCTTGAGCATGTTGAAACTTTGTCAGAAGGTATGTTTTTTTTTTTTTTTTTTTAAACTTATTTATTTTACATCGATTGCGAAACAAGCCTTGGGCTTAGATTAATCACTCTCGATGTCTGCTTCCTGGAGACTTAACCAGTACTCGCGCCGTTTGTGTGGAAAAATCCCAAAGTCAGGACCCGCTCATCACGGGACTCGAACCAGGGACCTTTGATACGAGAGGCCGACGCTCTACCTCTGCACCACTGTCTTCCACTGTCAAATATCTATGTTTTAGTGATATTTGGGCCAAGTTTGAAACTGGGTCATGTCCGGTCAAAACTAGGTCACTTGGTCAAATTTAAGGAAAATCTTGTTAACACTCTGGAACTGTTAGTGATATCTAGGTCAAGTTTGAAACTGGGTCATTTGAAGTCAATAACTAGGTCACTTGGTCAAGTTTAAAGAAACTCTTGTTAACACTCTGGAAGTCACATTTTTGGCTTGAGCATTTTAAAACTTTGTCAGAATGGTTCTCTTAGTGATATCTAGGGCAAGTTTGAAACTGGGTCATGTCCGGTCAAAAACTTGGTCAATCGATCAAATTTAAGGAAAATCTTGTTAACACTCTGGAAGTCACATTTTTGGCTTGAGCATATTGAAACTTTGTTAGAATAGTTGTCTTAGTGATATCTAGGCCAAGTTCGAAACTTGGCTATGTCCGGTCAAAACTAGGTCACAAGGTCGAAATTAAGAAATATCTTGTTAACACTCAGGTGAGGAATCAAAGGCCATCATGGCCCTCTTGTTTGTTATAACAATAAACACAATTTTGATTGTGATTTGATGTCCCTTTTTTTTTTATTATGGTCCAC
Organism: Serripes groenlandicus; assembly: GCA_031761405.1. Lineage (NCBI taxonomy): Eukaryota > Metazoa > Mollusca > Bivalvia > Cardiida > Cardiidae > Serripes > Serripes groenlandicus. The sequence goes on along the minus strand of JASEVX010000001.1, from coordinate 93,002,269 downwards.
TATTAAACGTTTGGAGTGAAATATTGAAGAACTGAAGTATATTTAGTTTACTGATTGAAAGTTATGAAAATTTCCAATTATATAAAACGATAATTAGTCACAAAGTTACGGTAAAAATAAATGATTATCACAATGAAAATTGTGTTTATTGAGCGCAGCATTGAACAGACTCCATAAAGGTATTCTTTTTCTTTAAGCTTTATTGAAATATCGGGACAATATCCAAAGAAAATCTTTCATTTCTTTGTTTCTGATAATAAGTAAATAAGTCACACTGTCACTTCGTTGGTATTTTACCATAGCCATAGCATGTGTAGCAGATTTTCCATCAATGTTTTCCTCGTTTTGGTCAAAGTTATCGATTGATGCATCAATCATTGGTCCAGTAGAGTCAACATGTTCTAACCCAAAGGACATATCTTTCAATACTGACTGTCAGGCAATGTTTTGCTGCAGAACTCAAAAACATTCGCACCTCATTTAAGTTACACATACGCCTAGGCTTTTCAGAGTGTCAATACAGATTTTACAACCAAAGTCATGGTGAAATTGAACAACCCAAGAATCAGGGGCCTCTTCATATTCCGATTGATTGATTGGGGTTTAACGCCGTTTTTAACAATTTCTCAGTCATATAACGGCGGCCAGTTCACCTACTCATGTGATTCCTGGTTTGCTCACACCAGTACTCCACACAACAGTCTTCCAAAGCATCTTGCTACTTTTCCACATAGACTAAGTCAATTCGTGAAAGACAAATAGCGCATGTCGCATTGACTTTTGTCAATCGTCGGAAAGAATGTTGGCCGAGCCGGGATTCGAACTCACAACCCCTGGATTGACAGCCCGCGTCGCTACCGACTGAGCTTTTCGGGCTGCTCTTCATATTTCGACAGATGGACACTATTTGGTGACACATAAATATAGACTTGATTGACCGTTTGTTATCCCTTTTTATATTTGAAAGAGACAGTGCCTTGTTAAATGCCTTTTCATCCAGCAGCCAAAAGATGAAATCTGCCAAATCCTGGGCAATAAATTCTTTAACGGCATGAAGATTGAATTCTGAAGGCGCAACATACTCATCCTTGTCGTCGGATGTACATGCCTTCGACTCTCTAAGTATTCCAGTCGCTGCTTGTACTTTGTATCGGGTACTCTCTCCTGTCCCAGTTGAAATGCAAGTTAGCATTTCTTTCCATGTATTACCCTTGTCACATATAGGGCAACACGCTCTGCCATTGAATGAGACACATGGATCTCTTACTGAATGACGTTTACTAGTTGATGGACTGTCGTGTGTCGTCTCATCTTGATCAATCCATGGGTAACGCCGGGTGTATAGAGATATACATTTGGTATGAAACCTTGCTTTGAGATAAAATCACAATATAGCCTTTCTATATTGGTTCAATTGGGTGTGAGCAGTGTCACGATTTTTATCAGCAATGAATAAAATTGCACGAAGACCCTTTTTTGATGGATTTTTTATAATCACGCCAAATCGCCAAATTTGAGTCTGTTAAACTGTTGTAACAAATAATGCATAAACTAGCATTGAAAGTACAATCGTCAACGACTAGTGAAGCCATCGTTTGGTTAATAAAATAAATGTTTAACACAGATTTAGAACAACCTTGATCTATTCAATACAAGAGCTTACCAGTATTATTTATCTTGGAAATTTTCTTAGGCAGAAATTTTATAAAACTGCGTCACTGCTTATGTCAGAGCAAGTGACACCCATTGGCCAGTTAATAAATAACACGCTGACATTTATAATTTACCTGTAAACTATATCAGTTGATTCAAGCTCTATATTCAACTGATAAATTAAACAATACATATGTTTTTAAAATAGTATTAAGACCGTTTATATGTCGACTGAATGTAGATGTACTTGCTTTAAATAAAATTATCCAGTTAACATTTTAAATTAACACGCTTACAATTATAATTTATTACGATGATATATAAAGCAATTGATTTCAGATTAATTCATTTAATAAACATTGTATTAATATTGAGCATTCAGAACGATCATACTTTATTTGCTTAACGATTTGTAAACTGTTAATTAGACAGTGTTATGTACACATTTTAAATTGCTTTAAACGCCGATTACATGGATTCATTTGCATGTTTACGAACACAATCATTGATAAATTCAATACATTAAACGTCTTCAATAAAACAAATAGCAATAAACCTGATAAAGCATATACTTTTGGAAAATATCCGAAATATACGTATTATCCGAATTACTCTTTATTCCTATATAACATAAAGCAAAATTTTCCTAGTTTGAAGCGTAAATAACTTTTTCTGTAAGAGACGGATTTCTATGCGATTTTTTTGGGTTAACATGTACATCAATACCTTCCGAAAAATATTAAAATCGCTTTGTTATACTCCCGGTAGAACCTTTCAAAAACACCAACCCGTTTTCTACAGGTCTATAGGCATGTCATTTAGGAGCGGTTTAACCAACCCTGTAACGGATGTTTTAGTAGGTATAGCATTGCGGAGAGTTTTAACCGAACTTATATATGCTTGATTTGGTGGTCTTCTTTCTAATTTGTTCTAAAAGATAGATACATGTACATGAAGAGCATTTGTTGCAGCTGCATCAGAAAGGGAGGAAAATACCCTAACTTTATAGTTTTTCTCCTCTTAATCTGCTTATCTGATTCCAAGATAATTTTGTTAGTGGTCTACTTTCAAAATTGTTCAAATAATTAACCGTTTGCCACATATGACACATCTGCTGCTAAGAGGTAAATAAAAGTTTAATGACTGAATAGAGTTGAAAACATTGTGGCAGGCACAGAAATTGCTCATTATAAGACTTATTTCTCCCCTGGCTTCATTCTGCATCAATTTCTGTACTTGTATAGGAGAGATTTAATCGATCTTTTTTTGGATTTATTACCAGGTATGACATATCGGAGAATTTTAAACCTTTCGCACATACAGCACATCTGCAGCAGACGACTTTGAAAACAAAGTGACAAAAACATGAAAAATTCCCATTAAAGATAGCTTAATTGTTAAATAAATTTGAAAACATCATGAGCAATTTCATCTTTGGCCACAATGTTTTTAAAAGTCGTTTATTGTCTCAAAAAGCGTCTGCAGGTGGGAAAGGGATAAACGAAACTGTTTCTGCAGTATTACTAGGTTTGTCATTTAGGAGAGTTTTAACCAGAGACATATAAACAGGTGTTTATATGTCTCTGTTTTAACCGAACCCTTATCTGTTGATATACCTGATTCCCTCTTGTTCAAAATATTTAACTTACGTGACATTCATGGAAATGCCGTAGAAACTTACACAAACTAGTCAATAATTTAGGGTTATCATATTTGAATGTTTTACCCGACACATCTAGTGTATCCTAAATATTGTAATAAGTCGAACTTATGATATTTATCTACAAAGCTGGTTTTCGGAACTCGACGCTTATAGAAAATGAGACTAGATCATTCAAACATTGTTTTATATACGAAAAATGTCTTACATTTATTGAAAATAAAAAACATAAAATAGCTCTGACAAGATTCAGGTGTTCTTCTCTCAAACTGTTAATCGAAGTAGGTAGACATAGAAATTTAAAAAGAGATGAACGGAACTGTACTTTATGTAATTGTAACACTATTTAAAATGAAAATCACTATTTATTAGTCTGTCCATTATATAGAGACCTTAGGATTGTATACATACCTAAATACTTCTACACTTGGCCTAATATACTTACATTTAAAGGTTTGATGGAGTCTCAATTAAAGAAAAGATTAGTTAACCTAGGTGAATTGTTATACCTTGACAACTGTAAAAGAAATAACCAAAATACTTCTTAATAATTACTTGTAAATATGTTGATCTTCCTGTACACGATAATCATAAGATGTACACAAATTGTATGCTTATCTATTGGCGTGATGTTTGTATATTTTCATATTTTCCCCATATTTATGTTTCATATTATCTTCCGTCACATGTATATGTATATATGTTTTATGTTACTTGCAACAAACATATGGTTTTGTGTCAATAAACTAAAATACATGTAAATCTGTTCATATGGCCATATGGTCATAAGCAGGTTAATTGTGTCTGAAAGTAAGTTGAAAGTTATATCTGTCTTATAATAAGCTATAATTTAAGGTCACAAACCATTGTAAAACTGTCTATGACAACATCAATTCTAATATGAAAACCTACTGACAGATGACCCAATATAAATTTCAATCAAAATAAAGGCTTGATAATAATATTCCATGTTCTACTCTTTCAAATTATGAAGCATTTATGAAAAAGACAGTGTAAGTTAACGATTGATTTGCATGGTTGTTATAGAAATTAGTAAGGACTCGACTATTGATCGTCGTGAATGAATATCATAATCCCACAGTGTTTCCAAAGTTGAACGGTTGCTGCGGAGTCTTGCAAATGTTTAAATATATTTTCATCATTTTTGTTGATATATTCAGGTAACCGTATATATCTTTTTGGCGGGAAAAGTTTCCAGAAGGATCGTGAAATAACGGAAGTGGATTGTTATAACTTGAAGACGAAGAAATGGCGGACAGAGTTTTCCTTGCCCCAAGGTCACAGCTTTGCCAACATAGATAGTGTACAACTGACAATCCCTACATCGAACAGAGATTTTACATTTAATGATTTACATCTCTATGATAAATGGATTCTTTGGTGATATGTTCTGATCCTCATGCACTATTATTGTAATGTTGCAATAGATGTTCATTTATTTTTGAAGCTGCTTCGTTGTTCTTTTGAGCCGTCCCGTGAAAACAACAACATTATGGCCTCTGCGTAATGTATCGACCCAGATCAGCCTGCGCAGTCCATGCATACTGATCCGGGCCGACACTTTCCGTCTCAAGCGGATAGAGGTATAAAGTAATGATTCCTGAAATAGAGAATCCACAGGAGGCGAAAAGTGTCTATCCAGGTAAGTCTGCGCGGCATGCTTAGGCTGATCAGGGTCGATACTTTACGCTGGGACCATATAATGTTGGTTTTCTCGCGGGTTGGCTCTTTTGTTGTTTAACATGTCCCTGTATCCTTTGTGCTATGTCAAACAAATCAAGCTTAGACTAGCTGAAGAAGACGTACATATGGTTCATACATAAGTTCAAATACATGCACGCATTCTTTCCGCATTCTTTCCGATGAATACACAATTGATCCATATTCAACTTGCTGACCAAATGGCTTTTAAGAAAGGAAGCCAGATACCGTATAAGAATGTTGTTTTTGTATTCAGGTGAAGAACATCGAGACATAAGTGTGTAGGTAAACTGCTCTCCTCTGATACCCTTATATATCTAGTACATTTATTAGATACTCTTAATACATACAGTCTAAGCTTATGTTTGAATCCAGGAAAAACTCCACCAACGAATCGACCTCTAAGGATTTTAAGCCTGATTATGATTCTGACAAAAACACGGTTTTAAATTGTGGAAGAAACGTTATGGAACAGGCTATGACATTTACACTTACTTTGATGGATTTTTATTCTGATTCCGATTAAAATACAGGTCTGGATTATTGAACAACACTTATGAAAGAATCCATACTTAATTTACCAGTATGGATTTAGGAATATCAGTTATAACAAGAGCTGTCCATGAGACAGTGCGCTCGACTATTCCACTGCTTATCAGTTAATGATATATTGACTCTAATGTAGTTACATGCCAAACTTTAGTCTAAATTTCTAAGTCAAATAATAAAGGATGATAATTTGCAAAATATTACAGATAGAGTTATATAACTGGATTATTAAAACAGTGTGATGATTGGATAGGGTTGTAAAACGTTTCAATGCAATGCATCAAGTAATTACTGAGATTTATATATTATCAATGGACATTTCGGGAGATGTTCTGCGACATTTTTCTACAAATAAAAGTTAACAGTTTGATTAAATTTGAAAAACATTTTGTCAAAGTGAGGAATGTCTCATATGTGTCAGCATGCGTCTGCAAGTGGGAACGGGTAAACCATGCGCAGACCATGCGCAAAGATAAGTGGTTAAACATGTGCATGACAACATCCACTTGTTAAAACAGAATCTGCCTAGTAAAACCCATATACTTTCTCTCATGTAAAAGTTTGAATCATGTTTCCAAAGCAGGCAACTTTATGAATAGTATGTCAGGTAAACGGGTTTCTATTTCAGCGCCGAATTGTCTAAAGTAGTCTCCTCTGTGTTCAAATTCAGGCGACTCCATTTTTCATGTTATAAAAGTTTTGTAATATTTTGATAACTAAAAGGCAAACAATGCTGATTTAAGGTGAGTCCGCTCGTTACGGTCTGGCTCACCATTTTCTGTATTGTTTCCTAAAACCTCAATATCTCTATTGGAACTAAAAGAGTTAAATAACCTATAGAGAGAGAATGTTATGACTTCACTTTCAGTTAAGTCAAACACAATGCTATCTGCCATTAACGACAACAAAGTATCAACCGCGGTTCATTTAGTGCTATAAGTAAAGCTACAGTGCATGACGGACTCGCGATAATCACCCATACATTATCCCCCGAGTTATCGACGTGCTCGAATGATCGGTAAAGTTATAATACTATATTGATTCATATATTGCCACTTTCGTAAATCATTTTTATACTCAAGTATGTATTAAGAAAAGCATGCAGTTATGGAACTGATCAATATAACATCACAGCAGCAGTCAATACAACGGGTACACTGTTTTCAAAGACAAATCGTTCAAGGAAATTATTGTAGTCTCACGGTTAGTAATCGTATGGTCGATGTGTCGATGCGTCGAGATCCCACTGTAGTTTGTTAATAAAACATTTCATTTTACTCCTGATTGTTGACAGCTGGTTCCACCATCGTTTATGATGTCTTTCAACTCCTTCCATACTCATTGAATAACCGTGTGTTAAATACAAATGAGCAGGGATAAATGTAAACCAACATTAGATTGTACTTATGGGCATGTAAGATACTAACACTGCACGAAAATTGGGATTTAATTTAGAAGTAAATTTCCTTAAATTTCCTTAAATTCCGAAATTTACTTGCACATCAAGTAAATTTCGGAATTTAAGGAAATTTAAGGAAATTTACTTCTAAATTAAATCCCAATTTTCGTGCAGTGTAAGTTTAGTATTTGTCTTTCTTTAAAGTCGTGTATAGCGGCATAGACGTAATTAGTTCTGATAGCAGGATGGGCAAATGTTGTTTTAATAGCAGAATACATGGTACATTCATAAGACATAACTACTTACTTATCTATCTAACAAATACTATAGCAAACGTTTTACAAGGCTGCTGGTGACGTCGTGAAAGAAATAAAGGGAGATAAAGACAATTTGAGTCTCGTACACAGTGTTATTGTTATCTCCCCTGATATATCCACCATAGCACTTTTACAGAGCTTAAACAAATGTAAACAAGGGTTATTTCTATTTTTGAACATTTCTCCTTTTTTCACTATCTTTCAACATCATCTTTGGATGAGATACGACATGTATTTTGAATCGGTTAAATAATTAAGACCAATTTCATCCCCGTATTTTATTGCATGGAACAGGAAGAGACAAAAATTAATGAAAATAATAAAATGCATGCAAAACAATATTACGAAAGAAAAGTGATGTAAAGTGTTTGTATATTATAGGGTAACCCCTATTGAAAGGGCCAGCCATTTCTGACTAAGAAGACACCTTTGTACTGGACACATGTTTACTTCCCGAGTCCTATCGTTTTGCCAGACACCGGGCAGACTGGCTTTCAGTACCATTATTTAGCTAGCTGCCGCCACAATATATTAAGATGAAGCTAGCAGAAGGAACACAAGCTCTTCCCCCCATATCAGAAATATTGTTGAAAGCGGCGTAAAAAACAAAAAAATAATCAATCCATCACCCAAAATGCAAACGGATTAATTTAATTTTCAATGGTTTTTCAATTATATCATGGTGACAAAATCTCCAAACGTGTGTTTCCTGGCTTCCTTGCACTAGTACCTAACACAACATGTTTCCAAAGCAACTAGCTGCGTCCCAACATAAACAGTTTGTCCATTGGTGGAAGATGAATGACGCTCAAGCCACAATGAATTTAATAAATCAGTGGAAAGAATAAATTGCCGAGTCGGGGTTCGTATTGACGAAACCTAGATTGATAGCACTTGTCGTTACGGAATGTAACATCTATCCTGCATAACTTTGTCTAAAACAACATCATGATTGTTTTTAGCATGGGGCTCGTTAGAGCCAATTGCTATAGTAGGCGAAATCCGAAGAGACTCATCATTTTGAGACTGGAATCTAGACTATTGTTCTACAATATCGGCATTGAATTACTTCACATCTGTCTTTCTATATCAACTCTCCGTTTCTGAACACCATCTCGGGTTCAGAGATATGTATTTGTAGTTGCAGATTGTGTATAATGTCAATGGAAGTGGATGATCAGTTGAATATTTTTTTTAAATGAATGGACTGTTGCCAGCTAATACCCATGTCGGTCCTTTCGAACCGCCAAATAATTCCTGTCTAAAAATCAAAAGTCGGTAACTTGTTGGCATATGAGGCCGGAACATGGATTTGATTCCACATCAATTTCCCAAAAGAAAGAACTCGAAATAAATTTTATGTTAAAATATATGAATTACATGATTAAAAAGTAAATGTATTTCTACGCTTTCAACATACTTGATCACGCGTAAAGCTCATGGTTGATTCCTAAATATTGTAAATCGAGTGGAGTTAAGGCAGCTTTTCGATATTTCTGACTTAAAAACAATTTCAGATAATCGAGTCCTAATGATAACATATAAATTCAAAAAATCTAATTATTGAAATGATAATATAACAAATAGTTGATAAATATAACATATACGGTAAATGAGTAAGTTAGCCTAAGCGTCGAAATTTCCAAAAATCATTTCGAATAACGTTAATCATGAATATAAGAACTAGAGTATTTCATTCTAGATTCCTGCGTAAATACATCATATTCTCAACCGAAATTAACCATAAAAACCGAAGAAGACGGAATACAATTCAAGTCCAAGTGATAAAATAAACCCCTAAAGAGAATCAAATTGTTAGCTGATAGTTGCTTTTTTTTTATAATTCGGTAGCTCCTTTGTCGATTTTTAATGATTTCATAAATAAATTCGATTTCATAACGAAGTCCGGTTACTGTAACTGTTAGCACATTCGCTTGTCAATTGGGAGACCAGGATTCTATTCCCGGTCTGGGCAGATTTTTGTTTAAAATAAAACTATATTATAGTTATCTTTTTAATTTGTGTATGATAAATTGCTTATATCAGTGGTGCAATTGTCATTTGTCACAGCTGCAAAAAAAATCCTTCAAAATGTTGGGATTTAAAATTAATTCAATATCAGTGCATTTAAAACTTTTCACCTATGCGTTGTGAAACCCCATAAAAATATGATTAATTCGTTTGTATGGTGTTTTACGTAGCTTTTAACAATATTTCAGTTACATCACGATGAAGAAAATGTAGATACCACAGGATTTTATTTCTGCTTTGATAGTAGAATTGGACTCAATATATTTATCATTGTTAGCCAATTGTGATTTTGATATGACATGTATATGTGTTAATTGCATAAAAACTATCCAGATAGCAAATGCGCATATGTATGTCAAGTGTTAGTATATCGATATACCACCATACTGTGTGTACAGTATGTTGCATTCAACTCCTTTATCGTTGAATATATGGACATAACAAAGTGCTATTGTAAAGTGTTCAAGTTAGACTTTTGGGATCGGTAAATCCATGTCCAAATGCATTCTGCAGTTAGCCATTTGCTTTGAGCACTTTCAGTGCTTTGATTGGCATGTACTTGTTTATGTATGAAGTTGTGCTTCAGTGAATTAATACATGAGTAGCAATTAACATAGACCATATTTAATTTAGACTGCACTCATATGAAGGCTAATATTGGTCTACATTTGTCGTAAGTGTTGTCTTAAGTCGTAACTATCGTAACAATTAAGGAATTCTTTGTTAAAAGTCAAGTCTAGAAGGATATTGCATTCGTTATTTATAGGATAACAAATCCAAACATAGTCTAGAAAGAAAGAAAGTAATCTGTGACATTGATCGTGACTTTTTGTTAATATGTTGTTGGTAACAAACCATTGTTTAGCATAGTGAAAACCTTTTTCATTCGGGTCGTCAACTTTGAAGAAGTGTGGCGTTTAATAGGAAGTATAATTTGAGTACAATGTTGAAAATATCAAGGCAAAAGACGAACTTGACCATTTTTAGGGAATTTCTTCTTTTCGCACTATGTTTTCAAACGACATTTACTGCAAAGGATGCCTCGGTTAAATGGTTAAGTTATAGAAATCCATAACTGACCGCGTAACCAAATATGATTCACAATTTTCAACCTCTAAAAGTCATATAAACAGGCGTTCTACACGTTTAGCTGTCGGTTCAAATATAGTTTTCTATAAAGTTCAAACATATCGACTGTATTTGATTCACAGACAATTTTGATTAGTAATTCATGTCTCAAGCCACATATTAGTAGACGTTAATAAACCTTTGTACAGTCAGTAGTTTCACATCGTAATCGTACATAAACACACAAACGGAACGGGTCTATTTCTGATTGGCGGGAGCATATACCACACTTGTGGAAAGAAGAGATGAAATTTGAGACTATGAGAACTTGTAACGTTTAATCCCAACATTTGTTGCTAGAACGAACGATTCCATGTCATCACTCCACGCTATACTTGATACACCGTTACTATTGTCTCCAGCCACCAAAATGTCTTTAATAAAGTTTCCAGATTTGTCAAGTTGATATAATCCAACACTTCCCCATAGACAAACGTATATGTTGTCCTCTGAATCTAACGTTATTTCCCAATATTTTTGATCGCGAGTGAACTCAAACTGAACTTCACCGTTTGAGTTTAATGCCATTATTTTGTGTTTAGTATGACAAGATACGAAAATCAATCCTAGGTTTTCGCTGTACTTCAGGCAGTATGAACCTTTGATATCAGACTTCGTTTCTGACGAGAGGGGTATAGGTGCTAGGTTCGTTCCATCGTCCTTAATCCGTGCTTTATCACCCGAGATCCTGAGTGTTGTATACAATACGTTGGTCCTACTGCAGTATGTCAGACCATAACAAACACCAGAGACACCAATCTCTTTGTCAATAGAAATATTCGCTCCTTCAATCTTTATGATACGAATCAGTCTCTCATATGGAAAAACAACCCCTACACGAGAGCGGTCTATCTTGGCTACGTTCCAAGTATGTGAAGAAAATTTATGCCTGGTAACGACTTCTTTCTTGACCATATCAATCAAGGATACAGAGTTCCTTTGTCTCTCGGAAACAAAGACCAGATCGGATGAAAAGCATGCACATCCATCCGTGATCGTAGTACCTTCAATACTTATTTCCATTTCTAACACGGCATGTCGCTTAGAGAATGGTTTATGTATTATAACTGGACATTTCGGGAGAAGGTCTGCGACATTTTTAACTTTGACTGTAATGTTGTCCAATGTTTTACGTATCTCTGATTTGAAATCTAGAACTCCTGATAATTGTATTACCTCTGACTTTACCAGACTGTATGACGATTGTAGAGAATGTTCCATCTCTCTGATGACGTTTACTAGTTTCTTGTTTGCAAAATGCTGCTGCACGGTATTCCCGTATTCAGAAGCAATGTCTGTAACAAAATAGATTTGGCGTGGCCTAAAAAAAAGACGGTCAGTTAGTGCAGGTTGGTCACGTATGGTTTTAACTTATCGCAGGATCGTCAGGGAGATCATTGTTTATGAATTTATTATCATATACATATGTGATAAGTGAAATTAAGCCTATTAAGAGTTCATTTCATGTAAATCCGTTGAGAATTAAGGAATTGACGGGTTTAAAAACGTTAATTACGTTAAACTATGTTGCTATTTTCATTTGGCCTATAAATGTATTGAAACTAGTTGTTGATTGTGAATTACGATTTGCACGGGAATTTTGCCTGTCATCAGGAGACCCAGAGGTTGATTGGTGCTATATAACTTACTCAAACATTTGTTTTGACCGTCAGTATCACAGGAGTTACCAGATGGTTTTCACTCGTTATAGTGAGAGGTAGTTGATGTGACCAATTCACACGGCATATGGGTATGTAAATTCTTAGGTAGTGTGCAAAGGGGTTTTCGGCATAATTTAAGGAATGGAATCTGTGCAAATTTACAATGTTAGGGATTGAGATAATTATTACATGATTGAATTGTTTAGAGAATTTCTGGTTCACGAAGTGAATGTTTTTTACAGAAATTGAGTCCGTTAGGAGCGAGACAATGTGTTATGCTATTGGGAAAGATATGTTTGTATGAAAAGGATAAGAATGGAAGTGGGAAATGTAAAAGGATATTAGTATAGAGATGAGCTACCATAGGAGTATAAAATGGTAGGCTGTTAGGTTTACGGAACATTATTGATATTATTGTAAGACATGGTTATTTATTACAATTTTAGCCGTTTTATGTCTGGCAGACAATCGAAGGTCCAAACGTAGAAGTTTGAAGAACCAGTTTGTGTGACGCAGTCCACAACTTAATAAGACGTCGTAACGGGGGACATTAGGAGGAGTGCCGTCATAGGACGTGTAGAACCATATATCCACAGTTGTGTGGCTTGTCGATCCCGGAATCCAAGGATATACGCGACGCAATGAATATAAGTACAACGACTCGGTGAAGTCGGGAAGCGGATACAGTTGGATGTGAAGTACAACGTGTATGAACATTCCAAATACAGGGTACAGTAACGGAAGTGATGGGACAGTTAAGTGACTGGGGTGAGAGGGTGTATGAGAGTGCGTGAGTAGTTCTTTTGTTTATAGCCTCTCGATTTGTCAGGAAAGAAGTGATTATTTAAAATTGTATATATTTCATAACTGTAAATTAAACATATATTTTTATTCAACCATCGGCGTTCAATTCTACTTTAGTGAGTTGTCGACCCTTGACCATCTTGTGACAAATGGTGTCAGAAGTGGGATGATTCGCTCGATGTATCGAGGCGGCAACGAACTAGGGTAGAATTGGATAGGTTAATTGTAACTCTGCAGATATTCCTTCATTAGATTCATTTTTTACTGGCAATTGTACAGTGCATTTTACACTTGATACAAATAGCTTATGATTTATACATGGGGTTTTAAGTTAATTTTTTTGTTTATTCCCTGTGATGAGACACAGCGGCGCTGCCATAAGCGTTTCTGCAGTAAAGCGTGGAGTCTGAGGGATAGAAGGGGTGTGCTTTAAAAGTGTTAAGACTGATATCTGAACATTATAAATAGAATTAGAGTCGTTCATAGTGAGTCTCGAAAGTGGATTATACCGTACAGGATATGCAGAGAATTCAAATATAGATTTGAAGTTCAATGAAGTGTAGTTATTATTAACTTAGATTGTAGTTATCAAGTTTTGATATAGGGTTAGCGTATAGTACTATTGATAATCATGACTAGTATGAAGGAGTTGATAGAGTTAGGCAAGGAGTTCGGTTATGAAGGTGAGAATCTTCAAAAGTTCGTTCAAGATGAACAAGAAAAGGAACGAGAACATAGACTGAGAGATCGTGAATTCGAGAAAGAGAAAAAGGAGAAAGAAGTTGAAGCTAAGAGAGAGTTAATGGAACAACAGAGAGAATTCGAGAGAGAGAAGGAAGAGAAAGAAGTTAAGTTATTAGAACAACAGAGATTATTAGAGAGAGAGAAAGAAGAGCTGAGGGATCGGGAGCATAGGAGAGCATTGGAGTTAGGTCAATTAGAACATCAGCAGGCGATGGAGTTAGCCAAACAGGGAGTAGGTAAGTCTTTTATTAAAGATCATAAAATCAAAGGACCGAAATTACCATGGTTTGACGAGGATAAGGATAATATGGACAGTTATCTATCCAGGTTTGAGCGATATGCAGAAGCACAAGGTTGGAAGAATGATCAGTGGTCATTACATCTTAGTGCATTATTGAAAGGTAAGGCGTTAGATGTTTATTCTAGATTACCTGCAGAGGACGCTTTAGAGTATATTAAGTTAAAGTCAGCATTATTGCAACGTTTTGAGTTAACTGAAGAAGGGTTTAGAAAACGTTTCAAAGTAGCTAGACCAGAAACGGGAGAGACGTTTGTTCAGTACTTACGGAGATCAATGAATTATCTCGAACGTTGGTTGGAATTAGGAAAGATAGTAAAATCGTACGAAGGCGTCATTGATTTTTTGTTACGAGATCAGTTGTTGTCAATTTGCAATAAGGACTTGTATTTATTTTTGAAAGAAAAGATGTTTACAGATGGTAATGAGATGGCGGTACAGGCGGATCTATTTGCTGAAGCAAGAGGTGGGTGTAGGAATGTTGTTTTAAGTGGAAATAATAAAGAAAAGGATCAGGTTGCTAGAGGGTTTAGGTCCGATACAGGACAACGACAGGGTTCCAGTACGCAGAAGGCAGGTAATTCTTTCACTAATTGGAAATGTAGCTATTGTGGTGGTAATCACAGATCGGACGATTGTAGGAAAAGGGGTAGTAGGCATAGTATGGCTGCTGTCGACGATACTGGTGGACGATTTACATCTGGAGATACTAGGAATGCAAGTACTGGTCCATGTGAAAGGTATAGCCACAATCAGGGTAACCAATATTTCAAGGGGAGAGGACAGCCTCGAGGTCTGTATCGTGGGGGATTAAAGCGAACAGCCAGTTCTAGTTGCATATATTTGTGTAACGATAGTTCGGAACAGCTAGGTGCATGTATGGAAAGGAATTGTCCTACCAAGGAAGGCACAGTTAACGGAGTAAGAGTAAACATGATGAGAGACACGGGTGCCACGTGCGTAGTTGTAAGGAAACGGTTAGTACAGGAACACCAGTTCTTAGGTAAGGAAAGATGTTGCAAATATATCGATGGATCTGAGCATTATTTTCCGGTAGCAATGATAGAGGTGAAGACTCCGTATTATGAGGGTATAACGGAGGCGTTATGTATAGACACTCCACTCTATGATTTAGTTGTAGGTAACATTACAGGCGCGAAATATCCGGAACCCGGAGATGTATCAAATGCAATGCAGACTCGGTCGCAAACAGAACAAAATCCTAAACCATACAGGAAATTACATGTTCCAGGTAAGATTTTAGATATATCGCAAGCAGAATACCGCGACCTGCAGATGGCAGATGAAACTTTGTCGAAGACGAGAGAAAAGGCGAGTGAAAGAACTTTTCATAATTGCAAAGGGGGTGGACAGGTAAGGTATCTGTTTAAGAACGAATTATTGTATAGGGAATTTGAATTTCCTAATCGGAAGCAGTCTTATCAGTTAGTTGTTCCTAAGACGTGTCGGGAAGCGGTTTTAAAGATAGCACATGAGTCATTGATGGCAGGGCATTTAGGTATACGGAAAACTAGGGACAGAGCATTAGCAGAGTTCTATTGGCCAGGGGTTTGTTCGGAAGTCAGTCGGTATTGTAGATCATGCGATATATGTCAACGAACGATGCCAAAAGGTAAGGTTCAAAAAGTACCATTAGGAGAGATGCCATTAATAGAAACGCCTTTTAAGCGTGTAGCAGTTGATTTAGTAGGACCAATCGAACCAATGACAGACAGGAAAAACAGGTACATTTTAGTCATGGTAGATTATGCTACAAGGTATCCGGAAGCCGTTGCTTTACCAGGGATTGAGACTGAACGAGTAGCGGAAGCATTGGTCGATATGTTCAGTAGACTTGGAATACCGGAGGAGATGTTGACGGACATGGGATCACAGTTCACATCTAAGATGATGGCTGAGGTAAGTAGACTTTTATCCTTACGTCAGTTGACTACAACGCCATACCACCCAATGTGTAACGGATTGGTGGAAAAGTTTAATGGAACATTGAAACGGATGATTAAGCGTATGTGTAGCGAGAGGCCCAAGGATTGGGATAAGTACATTAATGCTGCGTTATTTGCGTATAGGGAAGTGCCACAGGAAAGTCTGGGGTTTTCCCCATTTGAATTACTCTATGGCCGGACGGTCAGAGGACCGTTGAGCATTTTGAAAGAGTTATGGTCTGGCGAGGTCAATGATGTTGAAGTGAAATTGACATACCAGTACGTAATAGATTTACGTGAGCGACTCGAAGAGACATGTAAGATGGCACAGGATGAGTTAAGTAAGGCAAAGTCTAGACAGAAGATATACTATAACAAACGGGCAAAGGACAGAAGTTTTCCGATTGGTGCCAAGGTTCTGGTATTACTGCCGGTAAGTCACAATAAACTATTATTGCAGTGGAATGGTCCATTTGAAGGGATCAAGGTGATGAATAAGGTAGATTATAGAATTAATATGAAGGGTAAGGAAAAGACATTTCATGCCAATATGTTGAAACAGTACAATGAGCGAAGTGCTGATGACGGTAGTAGTGATAAAGGTATATTAGCAGTGGTTTGTTCTGCAGTTATTGAAGATAGTGAAGATCGGAAATTAGATAATGCAGACGTAGATTGGGTAGATGAGAAGATACCTTTAGAGTGTCTTTCTAGAGTAGGTAACGAGTCTAAGAAAGATGTAGACGTTTGTAAAGAATTGTCTCCTGAACAGAGGGAACAGGTTGACATGGTTTTGGAAGAGTACGCCGATGTTTTGACAGACATACCGGGAACTACTTCACTTGTTGAACATGATATTAAATTAAATACATCAGAACCCATCAGGTTCAAGGGTTATCCTATTCCATACCAGTCGGTGACAACAGTAAACGAAGAGGTCAGTAAGATGTTAGAGTTAGGAGTCATAGAGCATTCTAATGCACCGTTTTCGAGTCCTATAGTATTGGTTAGGAAGAAGGACGGCACAGTTCGTTTCTGTATAGATTTCAGACAGTTAAACAGGGTGACAGTGTTTGACGCTGAGCCAATGCCAAATATCGAAGAGATATTCTCGAAGGTATCGAGGGCAAAGTATTTTACTAAAATTGATCTTAGTAAGGGTTATTGGCAGGTGCCGTTGACAGAGCAGGCGAAAGATATGACGTCTTTTGAAACGCCAAAAGGGTTGTTTCGGTTCAACAAGATGCCTTTTGGTTTGGTTTGTGCGGCAAGTACTTTTTGTAGATTGATGAGGAAGGTTTTAAAGGATTTAGATTTTGCGGATAGTTTCATAGACGACATATTAGTATTTACCGTTACATGGGAGGAACATATAACCGCTTTAAGAGAGATTTTTAGTAGGTTGAAGGTAGCCAAGCTAGACCGAGTAAATGTAGCATAGGATTTGGAAATCTGGAATGTTTGGGACATGTCATTGATAGGGCTAGTGGGTTGATGCCAGTTCAGGGGAAGATAGAGGCACTACAAAAAGCAGAAAGACCGATTTCGAAGAAACAGGTTAGATCTTTTTTAGGGGTAGTTGGGTTTTACAGAAAATTCATTCCCAACTTTTCTGCAATTGCAGTACCTTTAACAGATCTTACTAAGAAAGGTCAACCAAATAAGGTTATGTGGGGAGAATGTCAGGAAGTTGCTTTTCAGACTTTGAAGAAAAGTTTAGTAGGTCCTCCTATATTGAAGTTACCGGAATTTGATAAGTCTTTCATCCTTAGAACCGATGCTTCAGACATTGGATTAGGGGCGGTATTGTTACAGGATTCAGAAGGTGAGAAATTACCAGTTGCGTATGCAAGTAAGAAATTGTTAGACAGGGAGAGAAATTACTCAGTAATTGAAAAGGAGTGTCTTGGTGTTATTTGGGGAGTGTCGAAATTTCATAGGTATTTGTTTGGCAAGGAATTCATCTTAGAGACTGATCATCAGCCTCTGACTTATTTAAATAAGTCTAAGATGGCGAATTCCAGACTAATGCGATGGGCGTTATCTTTGCAGCCCTATAGGATGAGCATTAGAGCGATTCAAGGTAGAGAAAATGTAGGGGCAGATTACTTAAGTAGAGTAGAGAGTCAAGTAAAGGAATCAGAAAACAGTTAGTGAAATGAGTACTTTAGGCACACATTGGAGTCATGACAGCTGTGTAATCGTGTATATATATATCAGGAATGCAATACTAAGGGAAATTAAGATACGGGTTGTAAATAGTACAGGGAACGAACCTGGTGTATTTTGTTAAATAGACAAAGTGTAACCACTTTATCCTTGGGGGGAACGTGTTGTAACAAAATAGATTTGGCGTGGCCTAAAAAAAAGACGGTCAGTTAGTGCAGGTTGGTCACGTATGGTTTTAACTTATCGCAGGATCGTCAGGGAGATCATTGTTTATGAATTTATTATCATATACATATGTGATAAGTGAAATTAAGCCTATTAAGAGTTCATTTCATGTAAATCCGTTGAGAATTAAGGAATTGACGGGTTTAAAAACGTTAATTACGTTAAACTATGTTGCTATTTTCATTTGGCCTATAAATGTATTGAAACTAGTTGTTGATTGTGAATTACGATTTGCACGGGAATTTTGCCTGTCATCAGGAGACCCAGAGGTTGATTGGTGCTATATAACTTACTCAAACATTTGTTTTGACCGTCAGTATCACAGGAGTTACCAGATGGTTTTCACTCGTTATAGTGAGAGGTAGTTGATGTGACCAATTCACACGGCATATGGGTATGTAAATTCTTAGGTATTGTGCAAAGGGGTTTTCGGCATAATTTAAGGAATGGAATCTGTGCAAATTTACAATGTTAGGGATTGAGATAATTATTACATGATTGAATTGTTTAGAGAATTTCTGGTTCACGAAGTGAATGTTTTTTACAGAAATTGAGTCCGTTAGGAGCGAGACAATGTGTTATGCTATTGGGAAAGATATGTTTGTATGAAAAGGATAAGAATGGAAGTGGGAAATGTAAAAGGATATTAGTATAGAGATGAGCTACCATAGGAGTATAAAATGGTAGGCTGTTAGGTTTACGGAACATTATTGATATTATTGTAAGACATGGTTATTTATTACAATTTTAGCCGTTTTATGTCTGGCAGACAATCGAAGGTCCAAACGTAGAAGTTTGAAGAACCAGTTTGTGTGACGCAGTCCACAACTTAATAAGACGTCGTAACGGGGGACATTAGGAGGAGTGCCGTCATAGGACGTGTAGAACCATATATCCACAGTTGTGTGGCTTGTCGATCCCGGAATCCAAGGATATACGCGACGCAATGAATATAAGTACAACGACTCGGTGAAGTCGGGAAGCGGATACAGTTGGATGTGAAGTACAACGTGTATGAACATTCCAAATACAGGGTACAGTAACGGAAGTGATGGGACAGTTAAGTGACTGGGGTGAGAGGGTGTATGAGAGTGCGTGAGTAGTTCTTTTGTTTATAGCCTCTCGATTTGTCAGGAAAGAAGTGATTATTTAAAATTGTATATATTTCATAACTGTAAATTAAACATATATTTTTATTCAACCATCGGCGTTCAATTCTACTTTAGTGAGTTGTCGACCCTTGACCATCTTGTGACAATGTCCAATAATTGCGTACTATTACCAATTGTGTCTCTGAGAGTTCCTATGTTCGCTTTATCATCCGATATCTGCGATAACTTTTGTTTATATAGTTCCTTATATTGTTGATCTATTCTGTTTTTAAAATCATGTTTTCATGTTGGCTTCAATTTCCGTCACCTGTGTGTCGATTGTGTTCTTTGTTTTATCTAACGATAATTCTTGACCCTGATGAAATTTCAATAATTCATCGCAGCCTTTCGCGACCGTATCTAATTGTTTATTTAATTTCTTATCAATCGTTCCAAGAGTTTCGACTTTCTCTTCTATGGTAATGAGGTCGACACACTTTCTATGGTGAGCTATTGCACATTTGTCGCAGATATATTCGTCATGGTCAACGCAATGAAATTTTACATCAATATTGGTGTGCTTCGAACATTTTCCAAGGTTCTTCAATACTCCAAACCTTACCTGTGTGTCATTGTTTGGTTCAATAGCGTAGAGCCTATGTGTGGATGTTGCTTTATTTCTATAATGATATGTGTTACAGTCGTCACATAGATTTTCCTCGCATTCTAAACAATAAAATGTAGCATTTTTATCAACATTGGACCTTGCACATGCTTCACATGAAACAGATGGCGTCTCCATTTTTTCTTTTCTGCTATCTAAAATCGAAAGTTGAGTAAAATTCACGGGAAATGTGTCCACCCACTTTTGAATGTCAATGTCACCGTCAGGTATCGATATAAACACTCTACAACAAGGACAGTTAAATCCAAGATTAGACCCAACTCCACTCTTCTTTATTTGTTCTATATATCCAGTTAAACACAGAGTACAGAATGAATGTTGACATGGAAGTGTCCTTGGTTGTATAAATTGTTCTAAACATATAGAACAACACAATGTATATTCACTGACTGTAACTTCCTTCTCCGCCATTTGTGTTATCTTAATCTCGGAGAAAACCGAATGAACTACCGAAATGATATCGGTGAGTGACGAAGAGTCCCGAACCGAAAACGAGTCAATAGTACTCATTATTATCTGAGAACTTAGCAGATCCTATAATAAGCAATGCAACACAGCAAACCAATATCTGCATCTCAATCCTTCCTCATTAACGTGCACTCAACGTATAATGTTTACAATGTAGATTTTAAAGGGGCAAGTCCAATACATATAAACCGTACGTGATAAGGATATATCACATTACATGTAGAACTCTATGTTTTACCCTTGTAACGAGTATTACACTATACTACATGAATGAATAGTGGCCGAGTGGAAAGCGTCGGGGATTTGGAATCGGGCGTACCGTTTTCGGTCCACTGTCTAGGCGGTCATGGTTGAGTGCTCATTGCCCAGCATAGTACTGGTTTAATTACCCAGGGATCATGAATAACTGAAATGTCGCCGTGATATAAATGAATTAATATTAATGTTGAAAACGGCGTGAATCCCAAATAAACAAACATATTATTAGCATGAAGGAATACCAATGTCATCAGAATATGAACACATTTGCGTAACGCTTGAACCTTATCCTGTTAGTCAGTTTAGACAATCTGGACCAAGATCAACGTGCGCATCCATGGAGTCTTATCTACGTATACTTTTTTCGCTACTCATTAAATAATTCTTGACGTAAATTATTTATAACGATCATTGAGGATTCATATAAATTAATTTGACAATTTTTGTAGCAAAGAAAATGTTATTGCGTGTATCGTCAAGGGACGTTTTTGTATTTCAACACGTATGTGAATAAAGGTAAATAGGCTCTGCATCTGCATCCCAATGGTCCATGCACACGTGTGTCGTTGTACATCTGAAACATCTGTTTTGTATGTAGTTACATGGTTATTCCACACGGACCAACAAGTTACCGGAGTTTAATTTAAAACTAAATGAGGTCAATTGTAACTCAAGCATTTGAATATAGTACAGAACATATCCGTCATAGCTCAAACAAGAAATATCTTTAAAAAGGATAAACGGCGATGAATATGAGAAAACACAAAGAAATGTAGCATGCTCATATTATTTGATATTTTTTCTTACTTATTAGAATGACAGAAAACAATAACGTTAAATATGTAATATTTAGTTTTTAAATCTTTTAGTTCATATATATACTTTGGTTTTGATATGAATGAGAGAGAAAATAAAAAGCTTGCCTCTGCCGAGAAGCGAACCACAGACCTTTCACTTGACAATCCAAGACAAAATCCATTACACTAGCGCGACATGACATTATTCCGTTCAAGGCCGAGAATTCATTACATGACTGGAGATTACACGAGGCTCCCAAGAGGTGTATTATGTAACAAGGGGGAAATTCCAATTTACGTTAAATAACTTAAATTTATCATGTTTCTCAAAAATAATTAATATTTTGCAATTCTTTCACTGCAGAAAATTTTATATCAAAACTTCACCTTATTAGTGCCTCTTGTGGGATCGCCAACTTAACTATGAACCAATCAAAACGTTTCATTTCCTTTATTTCTTCGACATTATTCATAAAATACAACATTTGATTGGTCTACAATCTAGAACATTTGTCTAACATCTAGGTCAAAACTCACTTTAATCAGCTATCGCCATATGAGATTTGTAGTTTAAAGAATCATCTTTAATTGAATATAGGTTTATGGGTTATTTGGATTGTTGGGAAAGAGCCATAGCTCAAAGAGCTATAATGGTCGCCTATGGCAAATAAGTTGCTTCCATCTGACCTGTAATATCACAATGTATAATGGACTCGCGATAACTCGAAGTCAAAATGAACCCAGACATGACCCCGAGTTATCGACGTGCTCGAGTGATGTGTGAAGTTATATTATTTTAATTAATATATTGCCATTTTTGTACATTGTACATCAGTACACCCAAGTGTTTATTATGACAAGCATGCCATAGATTACAATTTAAAACCAATCTGATCAATTAGAACTCCGCTACACTGTTTTCAGAAGACGGATTCGTTAAAGGAAATGGCTGTAGTTAAACGTTATAATATATTATATAGTTATCCGTTGTGAAACCACCATAGATAACGGTTTGTGATATCTGAATATGTGTAAGTTAGATGAGCTTTCTACCTTGACATGTCATCAAGTTAATTGACAATCAACTGAATATTTTAAAAAATCTGACCTTTGATGTTCCAGGCTCTGACATTTACTCCTTATGTTGATAGACACTTGTGAACGTTTTGGGAAATGGAGAAATTGTTTATATTGAGCAATTATTCATATTCCCAACATGTTTTCAAAGCCATCTTCTGCTGAATTATCAAATTAATTCACGTATGTTTGAAAAGTTTAAATATATATTTACACAAGGAAACTGTTTGTGAAAAAAGAGATTCGTTATATTACATACAAGGCATTTGGTATTTTTTTAAAAGTGTCATCATACCAGGGTTTTGACACTACATAACATACTGGTTTTCAATTGAATCCTGTTCACATGTTTTAGCATTTTTAGTAGAAACAAATTTGTATTGTCTGGTGTAGAATCAACAAGGCCAACGTAACAAACATCTTTGAAATTGGAAACATAGCATTGTTTTAACATTTATAACCTCTGAAAGTAATATACACAGGCGTTCTACACGCTTCGTTGTCGGTTAAAAAAAAGTTTGCTATAAAGTTCAAACATATCGACTGTATTTGATTTACAGATATAAATCTAGTCCCTCATAGGTAATGTATTAAGAACGTTCCTCACGAATCAATAGCTTCACATCGTAATCGTAGTAAGAGCGTTACATAAACGAATCTGGTATATTTCTGGTTGGCGCTAGCATATACCACACTCATGGAAAAAAGAGATGAAATCTGAAACTATGAGAACTTGTAACGTTTAATCCCACCATATATTTGGTACACCAATGTTATTTGATAACCAGGACAGATCCAGGCGAGTATTCGTGTTCTTAAAGTGTTAAAAAAGGCTTAAACTAAATATAACAAAGACTTCAATGGATGATAAATTGTGACTCTAGATATGCTTGTTTGTTTATTTTATTGGACTTAACGCCGTTCTCTACGGGGTTTCAGACATATCAAGGCGACCAAGCACTGATCTATGAACCCGGGGTGACAAATCAGTACTAAGCCAGGACCTATGCCTTGTCAATGGACGATTGACAATCCGATCGGTAATTGGCTTGAAGGGACGTATGACTAAAGCGAAGACAGACAAAGGGACACATATAGACACATTCTGACTTCTTTGCAGCAGACGACGTTTTGAAAACATAGTTAAAAAAGAAAATAGCTCATAATGAAGTGTGCTGCAAATTAGTTGTATATGTGGTATATGGTTACATTGCATATGACAATCACATGACTCTACGAGTATCTTATATGTTATAACTTGATGTAAGGGACATAAACCTTTGCAGAAATATACTTTCAACATGGATGTGTTACTTCCCTTGATACTAAATATATTTTGTCTACTCTTACTTTTTCTTATCACTGGATATTGTTTTCACATTGTTTCTAGTTAAATTATATCCAGGTATAGTAACTTATTCGTCGTAGGGTGTACGGCCCCTTGACCGACAGTTGAAGTGACCCTTCCCCAGGATAGATAAAAGCACGGAGGACTACATCGTTATCATGGTTGGTAGGTAACTACTCGTATGTAATGAAAGTATAATTATTAAATAGAGTTAAAACATTGTGGCAAAAGTAGATAATTGCTCATTATGAGAAATTTCTCCTTTTGCAATATTGTTTTCAAAAGTCGTCTGCTACTGAATGCATCAAAACGCGTCTACACGTGGGAAAGGCTTAAAGAGACAATAACTTTGTTGTATTCCAATTTGAGGTTTAAAGCCATTTTCTTTTAAAATATATATATGAGCCCGCGTGCTTGGAAAAATATACAAAATGGCTTTTGTGAACAGTATAGATCAAGACGGTCACATGTTACTAACAAAAGCTTGTGAGAAGAATGTTGTCAACTTGTGCAGATTCTGAAAAGAGCGAGCAGGTGGACAACGTGGTCTGAGCCTACACTGTTCAGAAATGCCAATGTTAACATGCACTGGTTCATATATGGTATATCACGGCAATAGTGCACTTGTCCGTGATCTCTTGAGTGACAATAGAGCTTGAAAGGTACAATATTGATCACTATTATGCCTGAACTTATTTAGTTTACACCGATTGCGAAAATAGTTCTCGTTTAAGTGATTCAAACTCGATGTCTGCTTCCTGGAGACTTAACTAGTACTTGCCTACTAGTCTTTTGTGGGTGAAACCAAACGTGCAGAACCACTCTTAAATCCAGTGACTACGATACGAGAGGCTCGCGCCCTTCTAATGCATCACTTTCATCCACTCAGTATTTGACTTCACGAATGTGTACGCTGATTTTGGCTTACATCAATAGCTTAAATTGCTTTACGATGTGTGATAAGGTTTACTATAAGGTTGTACTATATTGACCAAACGAAACATGTCTCTCCTCTTCTGTCCAGGTCGTGGATTTGATCAGGATATATTCTGGGAGAAAGATGAGGCGAGTGCCTGTTGTTACAGTACGAAGAATGACGGAACATCCAAGAAACCCTGGTGCTGGGAAAGTGAGCACCCCAATGTCTTCCATACACGAGTCAACCCAGCGGCTGTTTTACTTATGTAATACTTATATAAAGAGAAGCCTAATTGATCTTTTATTTGCAGAATTACAATGTATGTCATTTAACCTAACTTGTATCGGATGTAATGAAAGACACGTTTAAGCAATATCTAGTCGGCTATTTTACTAGGCATGTCATTTAGGAGCGATTTAACCAAACCTGTAACGGGTGATTTCGTCGTAGGTATGGCATTGAGGAGAGTTGCTTATGCTGTATTTGGTGGTCTTTTTTCTAATTTGTTCAAAAAGATAGATAAAAGAAGAGCATTTGTTGCAGCTACATCGAAAAGGGAAGAAAATACCCACACTTCAAAGTTTTTCTCCTCTTAATCTGCTTGTCTGATTCCAAGATAATTTTGTTCCTAAACCACTGGATCAATTTCAAACTAAGCTCCAAAGAAATATTTCTTTAGTGG
>JASEVX010000001.1:92964138-92971638 GCA_031761405.1 Serripes groenlandicus | reverse complement strand
CGACAGCATATGTATGCAACATTTAATTTTTGAAAAGGGAGAATTACCTCAAAACAAGCTATTTCTACTTTAACCTCAATATTTCACAAAAACTGTATTAACTTTTCAATATTTCGACTTTTCAATCTTGTCCATGGTTATTTGAAATCCAGACGAATCAGCCAAACTTAAAGCAGACTTCGAGCATATTAATAAAGCATGAATCGCTGCATAATTAAGTTTAAAATAAATCGAGACAAAATGTTTTAAACACTGATTTCATAATTACTTCAGTTAGCGTATTAGAACCATTAGTGTTTAAATATATTTTTTAAGTGAACGGATTCCGTATTGTATTTGTGAACATTGCTAAATTACACATTTTAATTAATGTATCTATATTGTCAGTATGTGAATATGCCTGGGTAACTTAACTAAATATATCAATTCTGACAATGATCCAGACTATTGTTCCAAAAAAGCGCCCAACACTTAACAAAGATAATTGGAAAGTTAAACGAGACTTACTTGTAAGTTGATGTTTGACTGTAATTCTGTTGGAAACAATCTACTGAGAATCATAGGAGTGAACTTTGACCTATCACGTGACGCATCTTCAGACCTTCAGAGGTGGAATTCTTGGAAATGGTAATTTCTAATGGGTTGGGATAGAGGGCGGGTCTATGATTCTCAGTAGATTGTTTCCAACAGAATTACAGTCAAACATCAATTTACAAGTAAGTCTCGTCTAACTGTCCAATTATGTTGGAAACAATCTACACTTTCGAATCATTGGAGTTTTTAGAGCCCAATTTCCAAGATTTCGTAGTTTAATAAAACCAAAGATAACTGATTTTAACATTTATATATATTTTGAATACATATTTCACTCTTAATTTGAATATCATAGTAAGTATTCATCCCCATTCTTAATTCGAAGAACTCCATAGTTTCAATTCGCATCAACCTTCCTGAAATATTCATTTCATTCATAAATGCGCTTTGAACCGTTAGATATTCTAAGTATTAGAAAACACGCAATTTGTAGTTTGGAGTGTCCCCCTGTAATTTACGCACTTCTTAATGAAGTCAGACAGGAATTATGTGTCTCAACTCACATGACCCTCCAAAAATATACATTTCATTCATATAAATGTGTGTTTGAGGCAACCAATTTCATGCACTGAATTACACAAATATTGCTATTTTTCAGAAATGGCTCTAGGTATAATTCTTCCAGATGTCTGTTTGGTTTGGATTGTTTAAGTAACTCTTTTACCCGTATTTTCATGTATTTCCGCGTTATTTCAATGTCCACATGATTTATTGACCACAGCGTTGTGCATCTTTGTCCAGTTGTAATCGCTAGTAACGAAGCCAGTTTCACCGAGATCAATTTTGCACTTATTTCAGAAGTTATAAGTGAATCTAAGTATTGAATAACTGTTTGTACATTCCACGTATTTCCGTAACGCGGTAGGGATGACTTTAAATTGCGTAATTAAGTCTAGTGTTCCAGAGAAAAAGCATTAATAGCACAAGCACTTCTGTCTGGTAAATATGACGCATACATTGATAACTTATGGTTTAGTTTTGATGCAAATAGGTTTAGTCTGCATACCCCCATTTTATGTTGAATGTTATTGAATATGTTCTGATCCAATGACCATTCCATATCATCATTAAGCTTTTTTGCAGCTCTGCCACAGTCGTATGTATTCCACAACAAAAGGTGGGATATATATTGAGGTTATCCTATTAAACTAACCGAGAACTATGATATCTTCAAATTACTAGGGCATCTCAATACACCGCAGATCTCTCTTTGTTCCATGGACAAATAAATATCGTGTTAAAATCATGAACATAATCGTTCTATTTTTTGTTTATTAACTTTATTTATGTACAGGCGATGCAATAAACCTTCTTGTGGTTATGCTTAGTTTATGTTTTCTGTATGTGCTAAAAAGATGCTCCTAGAATGAACCAGATGCAATGTTGGATTTAAAAAGAATCCAGGGGCAGCATGCACGACTGTGCGTATACTTGATTTCAATCCAGGTACGCCCCTGGTTTTCGGTACAGCATTATTTAGCTAGCTGTCGCCACAATATATTAAGGTGAATCTAGCAGAAGGAACCCAAGCTCTTCCCCCAATATCAGAAAAACTGTTGAAAAGCGGTGTTAAAAAAACAAAAATAATCCATCAATCCCCCATAATGCAAGTTTCAATGGTTTTTAGCAAGGGGCTCGTTAGAGCCAATTGCTATAGTAGCTAATTGTCGAAACGACGCATCATTTTTAGACTGGAATCTAGACAGGCGTTTTACGATATCGGCATTGAATTACTTCACATCTGTCTTTCTACATCAGCTCTCCGTTTCTGAACACCATCTCGACTTCATATAGATGTATTGGTGGTTGCAGATCGTACATAATGTCAATGAAAGTGGATGATTTGTGGAATATTTTGTTAAAAATGAAATGACTGTTGCCAGCTAAAACCCATGTTGGTCATCTTGAACCGCCAATAGTTCCTGTCTAAAAATCAAATTGCAATAACTTGTTGACATATGAAGCCGAAAATTGATTTGATTCGACACCACTAACCCGAAAGAAATAACTCGAAAAAAATGTTATGTTAAAATATATGAATTCAATGGTTAATAATTCAAATGTATTTCTACGCTTTCAACATATTTGATCGCGCGTAAAGTTCATTGGTAATTCCTAAATATTGTAAATCGAATGGAGTAAAGGCAACTTTTCGATTCCGACTCAAAAACAAATTCAGATAATTGACTCCAATGATAACATATATACTCAAACATTCAAATTATTTAAATGATAATAAATAAATAGTTGACAAAATATAACATATACGGTAAATGTGCAAGGAGTATGTTGAAGCTCTACTCGGTTTGAATCTGAACTTGAACAGCGTACTGCTTAACAATTATGATATGTTTTACAAACATGTGGTACTATTTCTACATAACGTATGGAATAGTTACAAGTACTTTGTACCTGGTTGAATAAATACTGTCAGTATTATTTTATGTCATGTTTGTTTTGTTTGTTTGTGTGCTGTTGTAATATTGCATGTATTAATTGTTGAGATATGTTAATGTGGGTATATTTCTGCACGTTTTTTTGCATCCCTATGCATCTCTATGAACGCTTTTCTCTTCGTTTCGGTCAAGCGTTTCTTTAGTGGGAAGTTATTATCATCAATTGCATTTAGTTAAATTCAGCTACGGTGCATCTCATATACTGACATTAATTAATTAGATTATTTTTTGTATATTGTCTCTCTCTCTCTCTCTCTCTCTCTCTCTCTCTCTCTCTCTCTCTCTCTCTCTCTCTCTCTCTCTCTCTCTCTCTCTCTCTCTCTCTCTCTCTCTCTCTCTCGCTCTTTCTCTCTCCCCGTCTCTCTCATTCATAATGTTGTATATTTCAATCGAATTTGTTAATAATTGTCTTTGTTATTTTGAAATGATCTTCCATTTGGAGGAAATAAAGAATAATAATAATAATAATAAAGTACTAGAGTATTTAATTGTAGAATACATCAAATTCTCAACCAAAATTAACTTGGACAACCCAGCAGACGGAATAAGATAGTCAAGTCCCAGTTATAAAACAAATGATTTAAAATGACATTTGTTTTTTATCAAGATAAAAACGCTTCAATACTAAATAATTCGCTAACTCGTGTATCGGTTTATAATTATCTTATAAATAAAATACTGCTTATAGAAGTGGACGCGTAACGTAGCGGTTAGCATGTTCAGCTGAAGCGGCAGACTAGAGTTCGATTCCCGCTTTGCGCAGATAAAAAAAAAATTATATAAGAAAAATATAATATTTGTTGTCTTTTAAATGCCGATGGTGGTGCAATTGTCATTTAACACCGCTAGCAATAAACTCTGTCAAAATGTTGGGATTTAAAATAATTCAAAAGCAATGCATTTCAAAACTATTCACCTATGCGTTGTGAAACACTAAGACATGATTAAATCGTGTGTATGATGTTTTACGTCGCTTTTAACAATATTTAAGGCATTGCACGCTGAAGGAAATGTAGATAACACTGGATTTTATTTCTGCTTTGAAAGTAAAATTGGACTCTCAATATAATTATCATTGTTAGGTTATTGTGATTTTGATATGAAATGTGTATGTGTTACTTGTATTAAAAAAAAACACGGCTAAAAATCCATTGTAAACAAGGAGGTGTGCTAAGCAGAAACTATCCAGATAGCAGATGCGCATGTGTATGCCAACTTTTAGTATATCGATAGACCATCATACTGTGTGTACAGTATTTTCCTTTACTCCTTTATCATTTAATATATGGATATAAAGTGCTAACTAACAAAGTGCTAGTGTAAAGTGTTCAAGTTAGACTTTCGGATCGGTAAATCCATGTCCAAATGTTATCTTCAGTTAGCCCCTTGCTGTGAGTACTTTCAGTGCTTTGATTCAATTATATCATGGTTGATTCACAGATAGTAATCTAGTTCCACATAGGTATTGTATTAAGACAGGTACTCACAAATCAGACATATTGGAGCACATAGCAGTTACATAACACATACACCAATCGGCTGTATTTCTGGTTGGCGCAAGTAGATAATTTTGATTAGTCATCCATTTATCAAGCCACATATTAGTAGACGTAAATACAGTCAGTAGTTTCACATCCTAATCGTACATAAACACATAAACGAATCGGGTCCATTTCTGGTTGGCACGAGCTTATACCACACATGTGAAAATAAGAGATGAAAGCTGAAACTATGAGAACTTGTAATGTTTAATCCCAATATGTATTGCTAGGACGAACGATTCCATGTCCTCACTCCACGCTATACTTGATATACCCTTAATATTGTCTCCAGCACCAAAATGTCCTTAATAAAGTTTCCAGATTTGTCGAGTTGATATAATCCACCACCTTCACATAGGCAAACGTATATGTTGACCTCTGGATCGACCGAAATTTCCCAAGGATATCGTCCGCGAGTGAACTCAAACTGAACTTCACCGCTTGCGTTTAATGCGATTATTTTGTGTTTACCATGACAAGATACGAAAATCAATCCTAGGTTTTTGCTGTACTTCAGGCAGTATGACAGTTTGATATCAGACTTCGTTGCAGACGAGAGGGGTATAGGTGCTAGGTTCGTTCCATCCTCCTTAATACGTGCTATATCACCCGAGTTCCTGAGTGTTGTATAAAATACGTTGGTCCTGCTGCAGTATGTCAGACCATAACAAACACCAGAGACACCAATCTCTTTATCATAGAAATAGTCGTTCCTTCAATCTTCATAATGCGAATACGTTTCTCAGCTGGAAAAACAACCCCTACACGAAAGCGGTCAATCTCTCGGAAACAAAGACCAGATCGGATGATATACATGCACATCAATCTATCCAAAATTCATTTCCATTTCCAACACGGCTTGTCGCTTAGAGAATGGTTTATGTATTATCACTGGACATTTCGGGAGAGGGTCTGCGACATTTTTAACGTTGACTGTAATGTTGTCCATTTTTTTTTGTATCTCTGATTTGAAATCTGGAACTCCTGATAATTGTATTTCCTCTGACTTCAGTAGACTGTATGACGATTGTAGAGAATGTTCCATCTCTCTGGTGACGTTTTCTAGTTTCTTGTTTGCAAAATGCTGCTGCACGGTATTACCGTATTCAGAAGCAATGTCCAATACTTGCTTACTATTCCTAATTGTGTCTTTGATGGTATCAATGTTTGCTTTATCATCCGATATCTGCGATAACTTTTGTTTATACAGTTCGTTATATTGCTGATCTATTCTGTTTTAAAATCATGAAATTATTTGTTCAAGTTGGCTTCAATTTCCGTCACCTGTGTGTCGATTGTTTTCTTTGTTTGATCTAACGATAATTCTTGACCCTGGTGAAATTCCAATAATTTATCGCAGCCCCCTTTCGCGACCGTATCTAAACGTTTATTTAATTTCTTATCACCCGTTCCAAGAGTTTCGACTTTCTCTTCTATGGTAATGAGGTCGACACACTTTCTATGGTGAGCTATGGCACATTTGTCACAGATATATTCGTCATGGTCAACGCAATGAAATCTTACATCAAGATTGGTGTGCTTCGAACATTTGCCAACGTTCTTCAATACATCAAACCTAACCTGTGTGTCATTGTTTGGTTCGATAGCGTAGGGCCTATGTGTGGATGATGTTTTATTTCTATAATGATATGTGTTACAGTCGTCACATAGATTTTCCTCGCATTCTAAACAATAAAATGTAGCATTGTTATCAACATTGGACCTTGCACATGCTTCACATAAAACAGAATGCGTCTCCATTTTTTCTTTTCTGCTATCTAAAATCGAAAGTAGAGTAAAATTCATGGGAAATGTGTCCACCCAATTTCGAATGTCAATGTCACCGTCAGGTGTCGATATAAACACTCGACAACAAGGACAGTTAAATCCGAGATTAGATCCACCTCCACTCTTCTTTACTTGTTCTATATATCCAGTTAAACACAGAGTACAGAATGAATGTTGACATGGAAGTGTCCTTGGTTGTATACATTTTTCTAAACAAATAGAACAACACAATGTGTATTCGCTGACTGTACCATTAGTGTTTTCTTAATCACTAAAATTACCGAGTAAACTACCGAAATGATATCGATGAGTGACGCTGATTCCCGAACCGAAAACCGAGAGAGCCAAGTTAATAATACTCATTATTATCTGAGAACTTAGCAGATCCTATAATAAACAACGCAACACAGCAAACCAATATCTGCATCTCAATCCTTCCTCATTAACGTACACTGAACGTATACTGTTTACAATGTATATTTTACAGCGGCAAGTCCAGTACATATATATCACATTGCATGTAGAACTTGTAACGAGTATTACACTATACTATATGCATAATTAGCAATGGATTTTCAGTGCCGAGTGGTAAGCGTCGCGTCACTGTCTAGGCGGTCATATTTGAGTGCTCATTTCCCAGCCTGGTACTTGTTTAATTAGCCAGGGGTCATGACTAAGTGAAATGTCGCCGTGATATAATTGAATTAATATTAATGTTGAAAACGGCGTAAAACCCCAAATAAACAAACATATTATTAGCATGAAGCGTGTATATTAAAAGCATTTGAAGATAGTACAGAACCCCTAGACAAGTGACAAGGTCAGTTATGTTAACATATAGTATAAACATTTGATGAAAAGGAGTAAATAAACAAGTATAACAATAGCAATGTACAGTACATCTTTTAACACTTTATTTTCTAAAATATATTGCGGAGGCACCACGTAGTGCATATATCAGGAACAATGCGAACCATCTTTACAAAGCAGACGACTTTATAAATAGTATGTCAGATAAATGGTTAAATAACCTTTATAAAGATATTGTTATGGTTTCACTTTTAAGTTATGTCGCTACGCAATTTCCATACAAGGTTCGTTAGATCTGCTATATGCCATAA
>JASEVX010000001.1:92948350-92963938 GCA_031761405.1 Serripes groenlandicus | reverse complement strand
TCTAGTTCCACATAGGTATTGTATTAAGACAGGTACTCACAAATCAGGACATATTGGAGCACATAGCAGTTACATAACACATACACCCAATCGGCATGTATTTCTGGTTGGCGCAAGCTAGATAATTTTGATTAGTCATCCATTTATCAAGCCACATATTAGTAGACGTAAATACAAGTCAGTAGTTTCACATCCTAATCGTACATAAACACATAAACGAATCGGGTCCATTTCTGGTTGGCACGAGCTTATACCACACATGTGAAAATAAGAGCATCGAAAAGCTGAAACTATGAGAACTTGTAATGTTTAATCCCAATATGTATTGCTAGGACGAACGATTCCATGTCCTCACTCCACGCTATACTTGATATACCCTTAATATTGTCTCCAGCCCACCAAAATGTCCTTAATAAAGTTTCCAGATTTGTCGAGTTGATATAATCCACCACCTTCACATAGGCAAACGTATATGTTGACCTCTGGATCGACCGAAATTTCCCAAGGATATCGTCCGCGAGTGAACTCAAACTGAACTTCACCGCTTGCGTTTAATGCGATTATTTTTGTGTTTACCATGACAAGATACGAAAATCAATCCTAGGTTTTTGCTGTACTTCAGGCAGTATGACAGTTTGATATCAGACTTCGTTGCAGACGAGAGGGGTATAGGTGCTAGGTTCGTTCCATCCTCCTTAATACGTGCTATATCACCCGAGTTCCTGAGTGTTGTATAAAATACGTTGGTCCTGCTTGCAGTATGTCAGACCATAAACAAACACCAGAGACACCAATCTCTTTATCAATAGAAATAGTCGTTCCTTCAATCTTCATAATGCGAATACGTTTCTCAGCTGGGAAAAACAACCCCTACACGAAAGCGGTCAATCTCTCGGGAAACAAAGACCAGATCGGATAAGATATATACATGCACATCAATCTATCCAAAATTCATTTCCATTTCCAACACGGCTTTGTCGCTTAGAGAATGGTTTATGTATTATCACTGGACATTTCGGTAGAGAGGGGTCTGCGACATTTTTAACGTTGACTGTAATGTTGTCCATATTTTTTTTTGTAGTCTCTGATTTGAAATCTGGAACTCCTGATAATTGTATTTCCTCTGACTTCAAGTAGACTGTATGACGATTGTAGAGAATGTTCCATCTCTCTGTGGTGACGTTTTCTAGTTTCTTGTTTGCAAAATGCTGCTGCACGGTATTACCGTATTCAGAAGCAATGTCCAATACTTGCTTACTATTCCTAATTGTGTCTTTGATTGGTATCAATGTTTGCTTTTATCATCCGATATCTGCGATAACTTTTGTTTATACAGTTCGTTATATTGCTGATCTATTCTGTTTTTTAAAATCATGAAATTATTTGTTCAAGTTTGGCTTCAATTTCCGTCACCTGTGTGTCGATTGTTTTCTTTGTTTGATCTAACGATAATTCTTGACACCTGGTGAAATTCCAATAATTTATCGCAGCCTTTCGCGACCGTATCTAAACGTTTATTTAATTTCTTATCACCCGTTCCAAGAGTTTCGACTTTCTCTTCTATGGTAATGAGGTCGACACACTTTCTATGGTGAGCTATGGCACATTTGTCACAGATATATTCGTCATGGTCAACGCAATGAAATCTTACATCAAGATTGGTGTGCTTCCGAACATTTGCCAACGTTCTTCAATACATCAAACCTAACCTGTGTGTCATTGTTTGGTTCGATAGCGTAGGGCCTATGTGTGGGATGATGTTTTATTTCTATAATGATATGTGTTACAGTCGTCACATAGATTTTCCTCGCATTCTAAACAATAAAATGTAGCATCTGTTTATCAACATTGGACCTTGCACATGCTTCACATTAAAACAGAATGCGTCTCCATTCTTTTTCTTTTCTGCTATCTAAAAATCGAAAGTAGAGTAAAATTCATGGGAAATGTGTCCACCCAATTTCGAATGTCAATGTCACCGTCACGGTGTCGATATAAACAACTCGACAACAAGGACAGTTAAATCCGAGATTAGATCCACCTCCACTCTTCTTTACTTAGTTCTATATATCCAGTTAAACACAGAGTACAGAATGAATGTTGCACATGGAAGTGTCCTTGGTTGTATACATTTTTCTAAACAAATAGAACAACACAATGTGTATTCGCTGACTGTACCATTAGTGTTTTCTTAATCACTAAAATTACCGAGTAAACTACGACGAAAATAGATATCGATGAGTGACGGCTGATTCCCTGAACCGAAAAACCGAGAGAGCCAAGTTAATAATACTCATTATTATCTTGAAGAACTTAGCAGATCCTATAATAAACAACGCAACACAGCAAACCAATATCTGCATCTCAATCCTTCCTCATTAACGTACACTGAACGTATACTGTTTACAATGTATATCTTTACAGCGGCAAAGTCCTAGTAGCTACATATATATCACATTGCATGTAGAACTTGTAACGAGAGTATTACACTTATACTATATGCATAATTAGCAATGGATTTTCAGTGGCCGAGTGTGGTAAGCGTCGCGTCACTGTCTAGGCGGTCATATTTGAAGTGCTCATTTCCCAGCCTTGGGTACTTGTTTAATTAGCCAGGGGTCATGACTAAGTGAAAATGTCGCTCGTGATATATAAATTGAATTAATATTATATGTTGAAAACGGCGTAAAACCCCAAATAAACAAACATTATTATTAGCATGAAGCGTGTATATTAAAAGCATTTGAAGAATAGTACAGAACCCCTAGACAAGTGACCAAGGTCAGTTTATGTTAACATATAGTATAAAACATTTGATGAAAAAGGAGTAAATAAACAAGTATACATAACAATAGCAAATGTACAGTACATCTTTTAACACTTTATTTTCTAAAAATATATTGCGGAGGCACCACGTAGTGCATTATATCAGGAACAATGCGAACCATCTTTACAAAGCAGACGACTTTATAAATAGTATGTCAGATAAAATGGTTAATATAACCTTTATAGAAAGATATTGTTATGGTTTCACTTTTAAGTTATGTCGCTACGCAATTTCTCCATACAAGGTTCGTTAGATCTGCTATATGCCATAAACGACAACGAAGAATTAAACGTGGTTCATTTAGCGCTAGAAGAGGTCAAAGGGAATCAATTCGGATCGAGAGCTCCGGGCAGACAATTTTTGTCGAGAGGGAATTTTAGATAAACCCATAAGACTGAAGTGGTCTCCCATTGGACAATAATGATTTTGTTGAAAATTGAAATACCCTCTGACTTACTTGTATCCAAAACATTGTTTGCTTTTAGCTATATTTACAGCTTAAGTACCATTTTCAGAATAACATGTATTTTCTGAAATTGAAGGTAAATTTCACTGCCGGATAAGGGTGACCTTTGATTTGACGTCATAGCTCATGAAAAGAAAAGGCAACATATGAGTTTGTAGTTTTAAGAATGATCTTTAATTGAATATAGGTTTATGGGTTATTTGGAATGTTGGGAAAGATCCATAGCCCAAACAACTATAATGGTCGCCTATAGAAAAATAAATTGTTTCAATCTGACCTAGAGGTAATATCACAATATAAAATGGACTCGCGATAACTCGAAGTCGAAATGGAACCAGACATCCCCGAGCTATCGACGTGTTCGAGTGATGTGTGAAGTTATATTATTTTAATTAATGTATTGCCAATTTCGTAAATTGTACATCAGTACACCCAAGTGAAACCAATATAAGTAATTAGAACCCCGCTACACTGTATTCCAAAGACGGATTCGCTTAAGAAAATGGCTGTAGTTACACGATATGTTAAGTTATCGCGAGTCTACTGTATTTTATTTATTAATAAAACATCCCGTTCTGTCATATCCTGAACAACATATGTTTTACTATTGGTTTCAACATTCTAAATTTTGATCTTAAAACTTATGACATACTTTGTGATTAAAATCAAATGTAGACCAAGATTAGACTCCATACATTGGCATGCAGCATGCTGATATTTGTATATATTGTTCGCAATGGTTGTTTTAAGTTGTGTATAGCAGGGTTCATATGACGTTTGGTAGTGGATTTGTTATCTCCTCTGATTCAATCACTAACCGACCTACACCGTCAAAGGACAACAAATGTAAAGATAACAAAACCAGAATGGAAGAAATTCATAACCACATAAGCTTTT
This sequence comes from Serripes groenlandicus, assembly GCA_031761405.1. NCBI lineage: Eukaryota > Metazoa > Mollusca > Bivalvia > Cardiida > Cardiidae > Serripes > Serripes groenlandicus. Next base: position 92,959,748 of record JASEVX010000001.1, on the reverse strand, counting down.
CCCGCTTATAACGAATTTGCAGCAGATCTTCGTTAAACTTTGATAAAATCCGTCTATAAAGGAAAGTATGACTATTGTGTAGAGTTAAAAACAGTGTCACAAAAGATGAAATTGCCATTATGAGCAATTTCTTATTTTTTGACAATGCTTACAAATGTCGTCTGCGGCAGATGCGTCAAAATGTGTCTGCAGGTCGGAAAGGGTTGAATTATATGACCCTTTACTACATCCAGACTATGATGTCTGACGACTCTGCTGCAGACGACATTTGAAGACATTGTGGATTATCAATTTCACCTTTGGCCACAATGTTTTCAACTTTTGTTCAATAATTATTATTTCACCTGTAGAGTTTCCATATTTTTGTTTAGATGTTTTGCAGATTTGCTGTATCTACAAAACCCTAGAGATAACGTTTTGTAGAATCTGGACATTTGTAAGTGAAGAGGGATTTGGTTACCTTGGCTTGTCATACGGTCATTCAACAACGAGCTGAATATTAAAATCTGACCAGGTTCTGACATGAACTCGTAATATTTATAGTTCTACATGAGACTGGTGACGTCGGGAATGAAATCAAGGGAGATAAAGACCAGTTGAGTCTCGTACACAGTGGATTTGTTATCTCCCCTGATATAATCACTTACCGACCTCCACCATCGAAGGACAACACATGCAAGGATAACTAAACCTGATTAGAAGAAATATTTTATCATATTATTTTTTCCCGCATACAATGAATTTGCAGCAGACGACTTTGAAAACCCCTTCGTGAAAATATGAAATAAGCTTGATTATCGAATAAAATTGCACATAGTGTGACAAAAGGTGCAATTGCAATTATGAGCAATTTCTACTTGTGTTACTATCCTTTCAAGGGCAAATGCGTCAAAATACATAACAAAAATGGGAAACGGTTGAAAAATATTTCTGAACAAGGGTAACGCATATGTCGTTATAATATATATATATATCTTACATGATATTTTTAGAGTTATCCGTTTTGAAACCATCATAGATAACGTTTTGTGATATGTGAATACGTGTAAGTCTAGATGATCTTTTACCTTGACATGTCATCAAGTCCATTTATAATCAACTGAATTAAAAAATCTGACCTCTGATGTGCCTGGTTCTGACATTTACTCTTAATGTTTATAGACACTTGTGAAAGTTGTGGGGAAAAGAAGAAGTTGTTTATTTTGAGCAATTATTCATGTTCCCAAGATATTTTCAAAGTCATCTACTGTGGTATTATTAAATTTATTTACGTATGTTTAAAAGATTCAAATATATGACAAGGACAGTGTCTGTGAAAAAAGAGTTTCGTTATATTACATACAGGGGATTTGGTATTTTTTAAAAGTGTCATCATACCAGCTGGATTTTATTCTACTCTTTACCTGATAAAACACATTGTTAATGTCTGCTGTAGAATCAACAAGGCCAACATAACAAACATCTTGGAAATTGGAAACATAGCATTGTTTTAACACATGTGGAAAAGGTGAAAATTGCTTACTTTAACAATTCCTATTTTTCTCCCACTATGTTTTAACGACGTCTGTTGAATAGACACAACAAGTACGTTGTATCGGTTGAATTATTTATACCATTTTAATCCCCGTAATTTATTTCATGGAACAGAAAGGGACATGGAAATAATAATAATAATGAAAATCATGCACAACAATAACAATAAAAGTAAAGTAAAGCGTTTGTTGATTATAGTCACATCCGCATTTCTGACTGATGAAATATATTTGTTTCTGAAATGAATTTTACTTCCCGAGTGCTGTTTCGTTGCATAGTACTGGGCAGACAGGCTTTCGGTACCATTATTTAACCAGCTGTCGCCACAACATATTTTAAAGTTGAATTCAGCAGAAGGAACACAAGTTCTTCCCCCATAATGCCAACGGATTGACAGAAGTTTTAATTGTTTTTCGATACCACACGTTTGATTCCTGGATTCCTTGCACTAGTACCTCACACAAGATTCTTCCAAGGCAGCTGGCTTCATCCCAAAATATATAGTTTGTATATTGATGGAAGACAAATGACGCTATCCACAATGACTTTAATGAATCAGTGGAAATAATGAATGACCCACCCGAGGCTCGGATTGACGAACTCTAGATTGATAGCACGTATCGTTACCAACTGAACTATCCCGATTCCACACGGCGGATTTGAATCCCTGTCCTCCTACATTACTTTGTATAACAACACTATATATGTATGTATTCGACAAGTATGAATCTATCTAAGAAGTTGTCCTTGCTGTGCGCTAATACAAAACAATATACAATATACAATACATTGTATTACATTCAGGCACATTTGCCTATAGTTAATAAGAAACAAGTATGTACAATTTACAATTTACAAAACGTAACACATGAGTAGTAAATGATATAGACCTAGACTACTTAGACTAACATGAAGGCTTGTCTTGGTCTACATTGTTCGCAAAATGTTGTCTTATGTCGCCAATAGAATAATAAAGAAACAGTTGTTACAATTCGCGTCTAACAGGATATTGGCTACGTTATACATTGAATATCAGCTCTAGATATAGTTCAAAAACTGAGGAAGTCCTGTTTTGTTTAGTAATCGTGATAACGATATATTTCCGAGTCGTCAGCTTTGAAGAAATGGAAAGGTGTTAAAGTAAAAATTGTGTACAATGTTTAAAATATCAAGGGAAAAGAATAACGTGACAATTTTTGAGAAATGTCTAATTTTCCCACTATGTTTTCAAACGCCATCTACTGTAAAGGAATCAAAGCATGTTTCAGTTAAATGTTACGTAACCAAATATGATTAATCGCATTTACAACCTGTAAAAGTAATATACACAGGCGTTCTACACGCTTCGTTGTCGGTTCAAATAAAGTTTGCTATAAATTTCAAACATATCCACTGTAGCAATCTAGTTCCTCATAGGTAATGTATTAAGACCGGTCCTCACGAATCGGACCTATTGGAGCGGGCAGATACGACCTATCATCCGTTACAAAAAAGTATCAATAAAACATCAGTAGAAGCCATAAGTCTCACATAGCAATCGTTTTAAGATCATTACATACCACATAAACCAATCGAGTCTATTTCTGGTTGGCACAAGTAGATGATTTTGATTAGTGATCCATTTCTCAAGCCACATATTAGTAGACGTTAATAAAACCTTACTAAAGTTTATAGTTTCACATGGTAATCGTACATAAACGAATCAGGTATATTTCTGGTTGGCAGGGAGTATATGCCACACTTATTGAAAAAGAAGATAAAATATGAAAATATGAAAACTTGTAACGTTTAATCCCACCATGTATTTCTAGAACGAACGATTCCACGTCCTCACTCCACGCTATACTTAATACACCGTTAATATTGTCTCCAGCCACCAACATGTCTTTAATAAAGTTTCAAAGTCGTATACTGCATTCGCGTCAGCATAGAATGGCATAGAATGGAAACGTTTTCGAATTCCTGTTTGGAGGGTAAATTAATCTGTTTAAAATTCATTAGTATAATCAACTTAATTAGGGTCGATATCCATATCAATGAATAGCCCCTATTACCCAAGAGCATTCAGTGTTTATTCATATCACATTTGACTTGTGTTGCCACGTGAAAAAAAAAGCCCTTTGGTGCACTCATGTTATTTGATAACCTGGATAAATCCAGGCGAGTATTCGTGTTCTTACAGTGTTAAAACAAGCTTGACCGTCCGAATAAATATAACAAAGACTTCAATGTATGGTAAATAGTGAGAAATGCTTGTTTGTTTATTTTATTGGCCTTTATGCCGATCCTTACGGCATTCCAGACATATCACGGCGACCCTGATCTATGAACTCGAGGTGACAAATCAGTACTAAGCTATAACATATGCCTTGTCAATGGACGATTGACGATCCGAAAGGGAATCGGCTTGATTGCATCATGTGTTTTTTACCACATGGCTTTTTCGTCTAGAAGGGACGTAGGACAAAAAGCGAAGAAAGACAAAGGGACACATATAGACACATTTTGACTTCTTTGCAGCAGACGACATTTTGAAAACATAATGAACAAAGAAGAAATAGCTCATAATGAAGAATTACTCCTTTTGCCACAATGTTTTCAACTCTAATCAATGATTAAACTATTATTTGTAGATATTCCCTATTTTGTCTTTATTATTTCAAAGTAGTTTCTGCAAATTGGTTGTATGTGGTATATGGTTACATTGCATATGACTCAACGAGTATCTTATATATAAGATATTAACTTTATGTAAGGGACATAATCTTTTGCAGAAATATACTTGCAACGGGATTTTGTTACTTCCCTTGATACGAATTATATCTTGTTTACTCTAACTTTTTCTTATCAATTGATATTGTTTGTCACATTGTTTCTAGTTTATTTATATTCAGGTATAGTAACTTATATTTTTGTAGCGTGTACGACCCCTTGACCGACAGTTGGAATGACCCATGTCCAGATGTGGTTCTTCCCCAGGATAGAGAAAAGCACGTGATGGTCTCCAAAAAGGACGACATCTATATCATGGCTGGTAGGTAACTACTCGTATGTAATGAAAGTACAAGAAGAATTTTGATGCAAAACATCAAAGACGCCGCGCATGCTTTTGAAGCATGACTTAAAGGAAGCAGATGCAGTTCAGTACATTTAAATAACCTGTGCAAGCAGACAGGATGTAAATATGTCGAACAAGAAGGCCAAATGTCACTTTATTTCAAACAAGACGGCCAAGATGTGCCTATATTGCTACCATAGCCTATATAAAAAGGTTACCAAGAGCAGAAAGGGTCAATATTGACGTAGGGATTAAACGTTTTACATGCTACGATCTATGTGATATCTAGCATGTGAAGTTTAGTCGTGAAATGACAAGTTTAGTCCTGAAACCATTTGGTTTACGGTTTGTTTAAAATTCTCTGCAACTATAATGTGTCATACAAGCTGAAATTTCTCAATTTCTTTTTACCAATAAACTGTTTTAAATCCTCTAACCAGATCCATTAAATAAAAAAACAAAGGTGCTTAAATATTAACATATATTAAGGTGTATTGCCTCTAGTTATAAGTTAAGTGTAACAAAAGCTTAGGAAAGAGAGGTGGACGTCTATTCTCCTTCCAGTTTAGCAGAAGTATGATAGCAAAAACGGGAGTATATAAACAAAAGTAATTAAAAAAGGAAAGAAAGATATGTATGATCAAGATTGAGCATTATGAAAGTTCACATGTATTGTCAACATATAGCACGAATCGTTTATCTCGAACGAAACATGAAAAACCGGGTACGAATCCAATGAATTTTAGAAATCGGATGAAATAGCGGAAGGAAGCAGAGACAACTTAATTACTCTATGGGAACCGATGACACCTTGTCGTCTATTAAATAAGAATGACCAAAATCGCCAAGCGATGCCATGCTGCATTTACAAATAATAGAACGGGTCACGTTACGGCCATGCGTATTGCATAGTAGGGTTAACGTTGATTTTACAGTTTCTGGAATTACACTGTAATATATATAGTAATTAAAATGAATCATCATTGATTTTTTAAAGATTACCCGTTTATTTAAAAATCTCAATATCGTAAATAGGCAAAAACATCGCCAGAAACTTTTTTCTGAGCTTTGATGAATCGGGTCGTAAACCAAACTATAAAAAAGCGTAGCCTAGGAAGTTAGGGGAAAGTTATTAGATACCCATTACATGTGTGTAAAGTTTTGTAATACAGGTGGAAGACATACGTATTTTGTATCTTGTTGTTTCTTAAATCATTTTATACAATTTATTTATTGATAAAGATTGTTTTTTACAAACATATAACGGAGTTTTTCTTAAAAATAATAATGTGGGTTGCTCCCTTTTCGATTACGTCACCCCATGGTACAAAATTAAAACCTATCCCATATTGACGCCCCGCTTCCACGCGACGTCAATAATTATTTAAGAGAGTTGAAACATTGTGGCGAAAGGAGATAATTGCTCATTATGAGATATTTCTTCTTTTGCCAGATTGTTTTCAAAAGTCGTCTGCTAATGAATGCATCAAAACGCGTCTACACGTGAGAAAGGGTTATAGCGACAATAATTTTGTTGAATTCTAATTTGAGGTTTTACGCAATTTTCTTTAATATATGAGCCCGTGATTGGAAAAATGTATCTTCTGCGTCTTTAGCCCGGCACGTTACATTGGTGGCAGCGGTGGGATGAAGACAACTGCCATACCGGAGTTGCCTTACCCATGGGTTTCCCAGGCCAAGACTGGGACGAGTCTTCTCGGAGTGGGAAGTAGTGTAACGAAAACGTTCGGTATACGTTGCATTTGATATGCTAATTTACATCATCGTTTCGAAGTGATGGCGTTAAGGATTACATATATAAGACAAGTGGACCCCTTCAGGGTTGAGTATACTTTTCGCTGAAGGGATCTTCTGCGTCTTTAGCCCGGCACGTTACAAATGTACACAATGGCTTTTATGGACAGTATAGATCAAGACGGTCACATGTTACTTACAAAAGCTTGTGAAAAGAATGTTGTCAACTTGTGAAGATTCTGCTAAGAGCGAGCATGTGGACAACGTGGTCTGCACTGATCCTACACTGTTCAGATATGACAATGTATACATGCACTGGTTTATATATTTTATATCACGGCAATAGTGCGCTTGTCCATGATCCCTTGAGTGACTTTATAGTTAGAAAAGTACAATATTGATCACTATTTAGCCTGAACTTATTAAGTTTACACCGATTGCGAAAATAGACCAAGTTTAAATTAATCAAACTCGATGTCTGCTGCCTAGAGACCTAACTAGTACTCTCGCCTTTTGTGTGTTAAACCAAAATGGCAGAACTAAGTCATAACGGGATTCAAATCCGGGAAATACGATACAAGAGGCCGACGCCCGACTTATGAATTACTGATTAGAGTTGAAAACATTCTGGCAAGGACAAAATTGCTCATTATTAGCATTCCCCCCACCCCTTTTACCACAATGTTTGCATAGTAGTCTGCTGCAAAGGCATCAAAAAGCGTTAAATTATATGAAGAAGGGGGGGAATTGCCAAAACTTAAAAATTCTTGGTGACCTTTTACAAAACCAGTTCAAGCCATATTGACTGGATATGATTACATGGCTGCCAGTAGGAATCAGAAAAGGAACATTGACATTTTATTTTTACGCACTTTTAGTGATGTTTGGATGTATTATATCAATGTTGCAATGACTTCAATTGCATAACTGTTTATAATCAATAAATGATGAGAGGCTGGAGGTGTGGCAAACATAGCTTGGTTTTATAGACTTACGAACATTTACAACGTCGTAGACAATAGGAATGTGAATTAAGATTTTGTTTACTTGGCTCCCGATTTTCTTATTTGCCTCTCAGTTGTTTACTAAGTTATAAACTTCAATAATTTAAGTGCTGTTGATTAATTAACCTTTTCCCACATACAAATTATTGACTACAAATGTGAATGTGAAACTGCTATATTAATCAAATGTTTATATATTACTTGTACTACATGTCTCTTAAATAAAATATAAAACTACTACTACTACTACAACAACTCTGCAACATACGACTTTGGAAATACCTAGACGATTATATGCACAATTTCTTTATATGGTATATATTACTCAAATAGATAAAAAAATATAACGGCAAAGAATGAATTGCTCATTATAAGACTTATTTCTCCTCTGGCCAAAATGTTTTCAAAAGTCGTCTGCAGCACGTACGTCAATATAAAGACGATCTCCATCCCCGCGCTTCCTTTTTTTTGCCGCATTCTACATCAATTTCGGTACTTGTATAGGAGATATTTAACCGATCTTTTATCGGATTTATTACTAGGTAGGACATATCGGACAGTTTTTAACGAAACTGTTTCTGCTGTATTACTAGGTATGTAAATTAGGAGAGTTTTAACCGAACCCTTATCTGCTGAACTAGGCATGTCATATACGAGAGGTGTAAACTATCTTTACTTGGATGTATTATTACGTTTGTCATATCGGAGTGTGTTACCGAATCTGTACCTGCTGTATAACTAGGTATGTCATTAAGGAGAGGTGTAACCGAACGTGTTAAATAGTTTAAATGATGATTCGTCTTTTAAACTGTTAAGTATAGCAAACAATTATGTGACATAAACAAGTGGCTAAGAAGTGTTTATTATGCTTTATGAGAATTAATATTGAGACAACGTCCAACAATACCTCAACACTTTTGATGACATACATGTATGTATATTCATTTTAGTAAAGTTTGTGAATCAATTTATGAAAAAGACATATCTAGATGAGGTAAATGACAAACGATGTAAAATGGATGACAATATATGTATGTCAAACAATAATACATTTTTACATCTTTACATATGGTAATAAGCAGGTCAATTGTGTCTGGAAATGACATGAAAGTTATATCTGTCTTATAAAAAACTATAATTTAATTTAAGGTTATGACAACATCAATTATATTAAAAAAACATATAGACTGATGATCTAATATATATTTCAATCAAAATAAAGGCTTGATAATAAAATAATATCCCATTTTTTACTCTTTCAAATTATGAAGCATTTATGAAAAAGGCAGTGTAAGTTAACGATCAATTTACATGGTTGTGACAGAAATTAGTAAGAACTCGACTATTGTTCTTCGTGAATGAATAGCATAACCCATCAGTGTTTCCAAAGTTGAACTGTTGCTGCGAAGTTAATGTTCGCCGGAGTCATGTTAATGTTTAATATATTTTCATCATTTTTGTCTATATATTCAGGTCACCAGAAAGATCGTGAAATAACGGAAGAGGATTGTTATGACTTGAAGACGAAGTAATGGCGGACAGAGTTTACCTTGTCCCAAGGCCACAGCTTTGCCAACATAGATAGTGTACGACTGACAATCCCTACATCGAATAGAGATTTTACATTTAATGATTTACATCTCTATGATAAATGGATTCTTTGCTTATATGTTCTGATCCTCATGCAGTATTATTGTAATGTTGTAAAAGATGTTCATTTATTTTTTAAGCTTCTTCGTTTTTGGGATAGGGGCGTATCCCATACTCATGCTGCTTTCGAAAAGTCGGATTAAAGCTGCAACCACAGTCCACATGTGTATACCTACACCAGAATCGAGTTTTGATTGGTTATAATCTGCCTTTTCAACGATTTCATTGGTTCGACCGAATCACGAAAAACCATCCGCTTGCATTAATTAAATAGACAAAATAGTTCAAACGAGTGAAACACACTCTGAACTATGATTGACCTTACTGTCAGTGGTGTAAGGTAACGTCGACCGTGCTGTGACCCCATTAGTTTACAACAGTCGACTTACATAGAGAAATGTGCAAATCACTGTAAATAAAAATTTTGAAAGGAGTGGAAACCATTGTGGCAAAAGTATAAATTGCCTATGATAAGCAATTTCTCCTTTTGTCACAATGTTTCCGATTGTCGTCTGCTGCACATGCGTCTGTAAGCGGGAAATTGTTACATCCTCCCCATGGAAGCGGAACCCTTTCCGTGATAATATAACAGTTCGAATATTGAAATATTGTTGAAAATGGAGCTATTGCTGACAATGAACAATTTCTCCTTTTCACACAATGCTTTCAAACACGTTTCAAATTAATTCTTTTCATATTTAAACGTTTTACTGTGGACATTCTTTTACTCTATCCCCTTTCCAGACACATTTTGAATAACATGCTAGAGATTAATGATAACGAGCAATGTCGCCTTACATCAAGAGGAAAAATATATAGTTTATACATAGCTTTGTGGAAAAAGAGGAAATGGGCCACGAATAACCATTCTGCAGCCGTCTGCTGCACATGCGTCGAAAAGCGACTTTAAACGGGAAAGTATTGAACCGTTTCCGTTATAGCTACTTAGTTACATACGAATGTTGAAGGTATATTTGCCTACGGAGCAACTGCTGACAATGAGCAATTCCTCCTTTCCAAACAATGCTTTGAAACATGAATCAGTTTTTTTCTATAACCTAGATAACGAAAATATTTGTCTACAGTTATTATTTTAACCTTTGCCCCTTTTAGACACATTTGACTAACCTTAACAGATAAATGATAATCAGCAAGTTTGTCTTTTTCCACAATGTTTTAATTACTATTCAAAATAATACTTTCAGGCTTAGTTAAATGTTGTTTGCTGTATATTTAGTCTACGTGGTCAAGGGTAAGGACTTGTTATTACATAATCCGTCCAAAGAGAGAGGTCCTACTGTGTATACATGCCATGAAAGAATGGTACTAACGGTCTCACCGCTACTGGAGAATTGTTGGTAAAACAGGTCGCGTGTTGTGTTGAATATTCTCACGTGTCGCTGTATGTCGACCCAACTAGGATATAGGAATTAAATCTACAAATTAGAGATAAGATTTCAACACTGATTGATTGTGGTTTAACGCCGTTTTTAACATTTTCTACGTTATATCACGGCGGCCAGTTCATCTACAAAAGTGTTTCCTTGTTTTCTCACACCAGTACACAACAATCTTCCCAACCAACTGGGTTCTTTTTCACATAGACTTAGCCCATTTGTGAAAGACGAATGACGCATGTCGCATTGACTTATGTCAAACGTCGGAAAGAAAGTTGGCCGAAAATGTCAACATACACACAAGTTATAACCGCAAGGTCATTATTTATTTTATAATTGAGGCGCTTCTACCAATTTTGGAACTAAAATTATAATGTATATGCATTTGCGCTAATTGAAGATTCAACGTTCGGCAACGTGTAATCTAGTCCTAGACGTATCTGTTGACAAATAAACTAGAAAAATAGTCTAAATAGGCTTTTGTAAATTAACCTTGTACGGTCCCATTTCGGAGATACAATTAATTTGCAAATACTTTACAAATACCATAATCTAAGCTTTCCTAAGCACAGACGTGTTTTGACGCATCGAACCAGTCTTCTGTAATCAATACTTTATAAGTTGTCTCTGTCTGTAAAGCTTGGAGGTATAATCCGGTGTCCGGCCGGCTGTCTGCCTGAATGTGCATTCGTCCGTCCGTCATGGATTGCATGTATTGGTCAAAACGTTGTTTCTGTATGGCAGATTTATTTGAAAGTGGTCACACTTATACCGTGTGATCAGGAGAACGGCAAAATACTAGGTACATAACTCTGGTCTGCTTATCTTAGTTATCTTCATTTTTCCTTATTTAGTTCAGCGATTGTCTCAATTAATTTCCATTGTATCCATTTCAAACTTGGTTTGTAGGTAACTTATGACCTACACATTTGCAGTGCACCAATACCATAACTTTACCATGCTGCGTTTGGAGTGTGTATATTTTTGTCTTTCCATGTTCT
>JASEVX010000001.1:92913350-92943350 GCA_031761405.1 Serripes groenlandicus | reverse complement strand
AAGGAGATTGATCTACGCAGTTGGTATTCGCGAGTATGTAAACAAATAAATTAGACTGTGCGACGTAAAGGTTTGTAGTTATCGCATTTTGATTACATGTAGTATATATAGTGTAAAATAAAGTATACCAGTCTAGCTAATAGGGACTGTTTTGTCTTAGTAAATAAAACAAAAAAACATAAATGCAAGTCCAAATAAAGAAACTGAAATTACCTAAAACATCGGAATATTTATTTCATTTTAGATGTGTCATTACTTAGTGTTTTTAAACAAACACAATTGTAATATGTTCAAGACATCTAAATGTGTTTCTTTCTAATAATAATCCCCCTCCCATGTCATTTCCGAAAACCTATTAAAAATAGAAGTCGCGGGCTTCATATCAATTAATTTGACAATTTTTGTAGCAAAGAAAATGTTATTGCGTGTATCGTCAAGGGACGGTTTTGTATTTCAACACGCATGTGAACAAAGGTAAATAAGCTCTGCATCTGCATCCCAATGGTCCATGCACACGTGTGTCGTTGTACATCTGAAACATCTGTTTTGTATGTAGTTACATGGTTATTCCACACAGACCAAGTAGTTACCGGAGTTTAATTTGAAACTAAATTAGGTCAATTGTAACTCATGGGATCTAAGTACTAGGGTTATAATAAAAGACAAACATTGAACTAGTGTTATGCTTCTTTGGTAATGGAATATACACTTCCCCTTCTTATAAAGTAGAAACAGGTTTAATTAACTCTTCACGAATCGTACACTTAAAGGTTTTTAGTTCAGCATCTGCCTTACACAATCCAATTATAACGACAGAATCAGGATTGTAAAACCAGTACACTTCATTTTTTTAAATATATACTTTTTCTCATGGTATTCAATTCTTCACTGAGCGTTTACATGTCTCACTATTTAATCATGTATCACATGCAGACACATTTGTACGTGTTTGCAGCGCACGCATTTTGATTGCTCTGTCAGAAAATGAGAATAAACTCATAATGAGCAATTTCTCCGTTTTCCTCAATGTCTACAACTCTAAATTTATAACTGTAACTTCATTAAGAGTATTCCAAACATCTCCATCCTGATGCTTCACTGTTTACTCTGCAGACTCGAAACGTTAAGGCATGGTGGTTGTATTTTCAGTGTGATGTAAATTGTGTGTATTTAAGAGTGATAACGTGCTTCAAGGCACAATCTTACAGTATACATGAATGAGCACACACGCCTGTTTTAAAGATATGATGTCAAAATAGAACATCTAAAATATTGAATTGGAGATATTGCTTTAATGCAGTGTTGAAAAGATGGTAGGAAATGGAGAAAGTGCACATTATCAGTAAATTTTCTTCTCTCCTAGTCCTACTCATTTCGAAATTCATCTGTTGCAAATGTTGTCTGCACCATATAAATGGTTAATCGACATTGTTTTCTAATCCTAAAGGCATGTTTTCTTGTGACCTATGCCTATATTCGTCTATATTAAAAGCATTTGAAGATAGTACAGAACATATCCGTCATAGCTCAAACAAGAAACATCTTTAAAAGGGATAAACGGCGATGAATATGAGAAAACACAAAGAAATGGAGCATGCTCATATTATTTGATATTTTGTCTTACTTATTAGAATGACAGAAAACAATAACGTTAAATATGTAATATTTAGTTTATAAATCTTTTAGTTCATATATATACTTTGGTTTTGATATGAATGAGAGAGAAAATAAAAAACTTGCCTCTGCCGAGAAGCGAACCACAGACCTTTCACTTGACAATCCAAGACAACATCCATTACCATAGCGCGACATGACATTATTCCGTTCAAGACCGAGAATTCATCACATGACTGGAGATTACAAGAGGCTCCCAAGAGGTGTATTATGTAACAAATAGGGTAAATTCCAATTTACGTTAAATAACTGAAAATTGATCATGTTTCTCAAAAATAATTAATATTTTGCTCTTAAATATTATATTTCATACGTTTTCACTGAATTTTTTCACTGCAGAAAATTTTATATTAAAACTTCACCTTATTAGTGCCTCTTGTGGGGCCAACTTAACTCTGAACCAATCAAAACGTTTCATTTCCTTTATTTCTTCGACATTATTCATAAAATACAACATTTGATTGGTCTACGATCTAGATCATTTGTTTAACATCTAGGTCAAAACCCACTTTAATCAGCTATCGCCATATGAGATTTTTGAGCTGTTCAAGTTTTGTAGTTTTAAGAATCATCTTTAATTGAATATAGGTTTATGGGTTATTTGGATTGTTGGGAAAGAGCCCTCTTGTTTATATATGATATTGAGTCACAATCCTCTTGTTTTATGTCCACTGAAGAGAGAGCACAACTTGCACAAGATAAGGCGAACAATGCAGAGGCGGAACTGAATGTTTGTCTAGAGAGGATTCAAGAATCGCCAAGAAAATTGCCGAACTTGAGAAATCGGTTAATAAAGATAAGCCAAAAGAGGACACTAAGCAAGCCACACCAAAAACCCCTTAAAGCCCTACAATACAGTACAGCTTACGCAGAAAACGCATTTTCCGCGATCCCACGATGGACAAATATTTTTCATCGCGGATAATCACCGCAATACCGCCAATGGGCTAATTTGATCACCGCGATTAACATTTCGTCGATTCTAGCTTCTTATCTATTATGAAATCACCGCGATTCCACTGCGATTTTCATTTGTAAAAATGTTTTACTTTTATTACTTTTTTTTTTTTTTTCGATTATGTATCCTCGAGCATCCGTACTTCGTGAGTGTAAGGCTACACGTACACGTTTATTGACAAATTGCGATTATTTTATGAACCAACTTGCTATAATTTATTCCATTTCAGCAAATTATTAAAAAACCAGTGGAAAATTGTGTTTGTTTACGATAAGGTCAAGTTTCTCAATAGAAAATGGCGGACATAGAAGATACGTTTAAGGTGCGGCCATATTGTACATATGATTATCTCACATTTTTTAGTAAGAGAGAAATATTGTTAAATTACAATACATGTATATATGTCTTTGAATTTTGTATATACAGTACATGTAGTTGAATCTCTTAATAAAGGCAGTGTGTTGATTGTTGAGCTTTCCTTATTAACTTAATAAATAAATGATCCAACTGTAATATTGTTGAAAATGACAATTTTTCATTTCAAGTCAATGTGTTGATATAATTTGTTTGCGTCACCTCAATTCTTAAGTATTTTTATGAGTAAAACATGCCAATTAATGAGACTTACATAACTGTATTTACACTGTAAGGATCCCGGTTTGCCTGACCCAGCTTATTTGTGACCTACAACAAATGTACTCTGCATAGTTTATCTACTTTTTCTTCCCTTTCGGTTTTCCTTTACGCTGAGAATCGGCCTTTTTCCTATCTCTGACCCACCTTTTGATGCAGGTACAGTACATATACGCTCACGCGGAAAACGCATCGTCCGCGAGCCATCGCGGACAATTACATGGTCCGCGAAGATAGGTGGAAGCCCACCTATCACCGCGATTTGATTTTCTTTACCATCGCGGATGCAACAATATAGCCCAAGGGGGTTAATAAAACCATTAATCGCGGATTTGCAGTAGAACCATCGCAGATTCGCGGTGACATTCCTTTGACTAGATAAGGGTTTTTTAGCCGTTTTAATTTTTATTTCATTACAGTACGAATAAATGTTGTTGAAGAGGACAATGATTATAAATCAGTGCTAACTATAAAAACGAATAAATATGAGGCAAAGGGTTAACTAAAACCTAATTTCAAATCATTTGAGATGGATGCTTATTTTGGCATCTCTGTAGCAGATGACTGTCTGAAAATATCAGCGGAATTGGGGTTGTTAAAGAATTTTTCCTTTTCCCACAATTCAGAATGTTTTCAACTCTTATGTCAATATTCCATTACTGATGTAGCAGACTTTATCATTGCTCCAGACACTTTCTCAAAACAAAATATTCTATCACATAAATGGTTGAACTATTTGTCTGTGCTATCGTAATGTTCCATGTATAAATGATTATTTTCATCAGAATGCCTTTATGGGAAAAATAAAATAAAAATGTGGTTGTTTTATGGTTATGCATTTGTTATGTATTTATGCTGTTGTATTGTCCGTCCTATAGTTTACCCGAGTTATTATTTGCTGAATACATTAACAAACCAAAGGAGCTGTGATATGATAACTTAATGTATTTCATATACAATTTTAACCCATTTTGTTCATGTGTCCTTTTAAACTTATCATTAGCTCAAATTCTAAACATGCACTACCACTTACTTCATAGTGCTTTGTTTGGATTTATCCCTTTCCCACATACAGCAGATAACTTGAAATCACCTCAACAAAATACTGAAAATCTCAATGTTATTATAATTACCGGTATTGAATAAAATAGGAAACAGGATAATGGTAATAGGAGAAATTGTGCATCCTGTACAATTTCTCCCTTTGCCAAGTTGGTTTCAAAACTAGTCTGCTGTATAATTTCAAAATGTTGGAAAGGGGTTAAGCAATCTCTCTCATTTTGTTGATCCCTTGAATAACTGGCTAAATATTGGTTTGGGGATACATATTTCATGATAATTGTAAATCTGTACCCTTTCCCACATACAACAAGCTTTCTCACACCACTACTCCACACAATATTATTTCCAAGCAACTGGCTGCTTTTCCATATAGACTGTTAGTCCATTGGTGAAAGACGAATGACGCTTGTCACAATGACGCTTGTCACAATGACTTTGTATACGCCGCCGGTGGCGGTCGTATATTGGCGTCATCTTCTCCGTCTGTCTGTCCGAACTCATGGGAGTGTACTTGTGGGGTTATTTCCTTTGATGTTTACTTGTGGGGTGCACCCCACAAGTATGCAATTCATTCCGTAATTAACCCCCTTTTACGGAATGAATAACATTAATATGCAAATGAGATAACTGTTATAAAAAATAAAAAATAACTATTTATCTAAGTGTCTTTATAATTGTGGTGGGTGGGCTTCAGGAAAAACACGCACCCCACAAGTACTCTCTCATGCGGACGGACAGACTTCAGGAAAAACACGCACCCCACAAGTACTCTCTCATGCGGACGGACATCCGTCCGTCTGTCCATTTCTTGTGAACGCAACTCCTCCTACGTTTCTTACCGTATCTTTTCAAAACTTGGTCAATGTCATAACTATAATGTGTAGATGTGCATGAAGTGGCGATTTTCCAGTTCATTTATTTTTGCAAGATTTATGTCCCTTGTAACTTAGTCTCTGTAGCTGATTGATATTGCATCCTTGTGAACGCTTTTCCAGTTCATTTATTTTTGCAAGATTTATGTCCCTTGTAACTTAGTCTCTGTAGCTGATTGATATTGCATCCTTGTGAACGCAACTCTTCCTATTGTCTCGCCCGCGATAGTGGAGTGAGACATAGCAGTCACTTTTCCGGCGACGGCGACGGCGGCCGCTTTTACAAATAGCTATATCTCGGCAACCCCTACTTGAATTTTTCTGAAACTTTGTTAGCCGTATTGTTTGGTCATGGGACATCTGTTAACGTCAACATTGTCAGGGTCAATGTCATAATGGTGCAGAACTTGACCTTTGTTAGGTAACTTAACCTCAAAACTTAACCTTTCTTTTATCTCAGCAACCCCTGCTTGAATTTTTCTGAAACTTTGTCAGATGTATTGTTTGGTCATGGGACATCTGTCAACGTCAAAATTGTCAGGGTCAAGGTCATAATTGTGCAGAACGTGACCTTTGTTAGGTAACTTAACCTTTCCTTTATCTCAGCAACCTCTGCTTGAATTTTTCTGAAACTTTGTCAGATGTATTGTTTGGTCATGGGACATCTGTCAACGTCAAAATGTTCAGGGTTAAGGTCATAATTGTGCAGAACTTGACCTTTGTTAGGTAACTTAACCTCAAAACTTAACCTTTCTTATATCTCAGCAACCTCTGCTTGAATTTTTCTGAAACTTTGTCAGATGTATTGTTTGGTCATGAGACATCTGTCAACGTCAAAATGTTTAGGGTCAAGGTCATAATTGTGCAGAACCTGACCTTTGTTAGGTCACTTAACCTCAAAACGTACCCTTTCTTATATCTCAGCAACCCCTGCTTGAATTTTTCAGAAACATTGTCAGATGTATTGTTTGATCATGATACATCTGTCAACGTCATAATGTTCAGGGTCAATATCATAATTGTGCAGAACTTGACCAAAAGCAATGTGCAATACATCAAACTTGAAACAATGTCATTTTATCATTATTCATAACACTTTGAAGAGTAAATAAGAATACACAATTGCGTTTTTGCTCTGAAATATGTGTTTTTGTAAAATCTCAAAAGTGCTTTATCACCTAGTGTAATTATGTCAATTTTCGGCAAATATGACCTTCTTTTCAGTACAATAATATTTTCCCATGACTTATTTTAAAATTACTATGTTGTTATTTTATGTGTAAAAACTTACTATCATAATCATAGTGATTGCAATTATTTACAAATTAATGTAGTATTTTTGATCACTCTTTACTTCATGTGTGAATAAATATATTAAGATATATACACATGTAGTGAGTTTATTAATGTCGGAGGGAGCAAAACGTATACAATAGTTAAAATCGTTTTTTAATATATTTTTTTTAATTTGCAATAAAGAGCTATCTATACACAAATAGAAAAGGCAATAACACGTACAAAAAGGGACACATATTCAAAAACTCTGATTTTACTTTTCAAAATGCCCTGTTTTTGTGAGCGCCACCTGTTTTAAATTGGTCAAAATGAGAGCTTTCAATAAATTTTTGTCAATTTAAAACATTGCGTCTTGTCGGCATGACATATATCTTTGAAACGGTGTATATTTGTTTCACAACTATTTATCTGATTTTACTTATCAAATGTGAGCACCATTTTTTTTAAATTGGTCAAAATCAGGGCTTTCAATTATATTTTGTCAATTAAATAGAGTTTAATTAACATTGTTTTCATGATACGGGATTTAATTCCCAAATCATGAAAACAATGTTTATTAAACTATATATTATAACGAACGCAGCTCGTTATGAGGTTTAATCTTAATAAGGGGAAATTTCCTATATTCAGTATGGAAAAAAATAGGGTGCAAACAGCTTTTTAGACTAAAAGAACCCAAGAAGAAACGTCCCCAGTGTATTTAAGAGACATATAGGGTGTCCTAAAAAGGAAGTTTGAACAAGTTTTCTAAAAGACTTGACTGGAGACATATCCATGGCCGAGACGGATTTATATGGGCATGCCATTTGCTGTGTGTTCTAAACAAAAAATGTTTTTACAAGTGATAAAGGATGTGATAATCAAAAATGAATCTTAACAAGGCATATTGCATGTCAGGACGGTAGGCAGAAATCTCGACCCAAAGAATTCTCGACCCCAGTTTTAGGCGACCCCATTATCGTTTATATAGGTATGAATGGATGGTTTAACACACAAGTGTCATAAACAAAAGCGGTATGATGCTTGACTGATTATTGATACTTGATTACCTGTTGATTGATTATTTAAATGATCTTGATGTGTTCTAAAAAGTTAATCTGCTGTGGACGACTTTGAAAAAGATTTGGTGAGAAATTACAATATGTATATGACAGGTTGGCTTCTGGCTAAGGTATAATTATATAAATGAATTAGGAAAATTGTGAGAAAAGGAGGAAATGTCCTCTATCAAACAATACTTCAAATCTTAAGAATTCTTTGAAAACCATGATATAGGATAATTTATAATGATGTTAAAACATACATAATTATTACATTAATCATTATCTAAATGTAGTGATTATACAACTAAAGAACCATCATCCATTGGAAAAATGCTGAAAGGTACATGTGTTCAAAATAAAGTATGTAATGTGAGTACAAACAATTTTGCTAGATATTTTAAGTCAATTAATGACCCTGACTCTGGGTTTTTTCAACCTGATGAAGATATACTACTTTTTAATGAAAGATATGTTAATGGGGAACTGCAATGTATGTTTGAAGAACTAAATGTCAATATACAGATAAATGAGATTTTAACTGCTAGTAAAGGTTTAAATACTGGCAAATCAGCTGGCCCAGATTTCATGTTAAATGAGTTTTTTATATATGGCACCCAAAACATTATATTTGCAAAGTGTTTAACTAAATTATTTAATAAA
Organism: Serripes groenlandicus; assembly: GCA_031761405.1. NCBI lineage: Eukaryota > Metazoa > Mollusca > Bivalvia > Cardiida > Cardiidae > Serripes > Serripes groenlandicus. The sequence goes on along the minus strand of JASEVX010000001.1, from coordinate 92,935,152 downwards.
CTTGTTATTGCAGGCTATTTTCCTAATAGCTGGTCAGAAGGTTTTGTTGTACCACTTTATAAGAAAGGAGATGTAAATGACCCGGGTAACTATAGAGGCATTACACTTTTAAGCACACTTGGGAAATTAGTTACCAAAGTACTTAATAACAGGTTGAAAAAATGGGCAGAAAATTATAATGTGTATATTGAAGCACAAGCAGGATTCAGGGAAAATATGAGTACAGTTGACAATATCTTTATAATTCATGGCATTATTAATAATTTGTTAAACAAGAATAAGAAGTTGTTTACTGTGTTTGTAGACTATACTAAAGCTTTTGATTTTATAGTAAGGGATATTTTATGGTATAAGCTCATTAAGTTAGGGTTACGTGGTAAAATATTGGATATTATTAAATCTATTTATGAAAAGTATAAAACTACATGCAAAGTAAAAACTAATAATGAATTAAGTGAAAGTTTTGTGTGTTCATTAGGTGTTAGGAAAGGGGAAAGCCTATCCCCGTTCCTATTCTCTATGTATCTAAATGATATTGAAGAATATTTCATTCTAAAGGGATTTGATGGCATTGAAATTGGAATGTTGAAACTATTTTTACTTTTATATGCAGATGATATCGTTTTACTTTCTGAAAGTGAATTTGGTTTACAACAGGGTTTGGATATACTGGAAGAATATTGCGATAGATGGAAACTTCAAGTTAACGTTAATAAAACTAAAGTACTAATTTTCAAAAAGGGTAGACTGAGAAAAAATATGAAATTCACATATAAAGAGGAGTGTCTAGAAATAGTTAATAATTTCAAGTATCTTGGAGTTATCTTTACAGTAGGTGGGTCTTTTAATACTACATTTGAGGCATTGTATGGCCAAGCATTGAAGTCACTTTGTATGCTTAAATTTTATATGGTGAAATTCTCTAGTATGTCAATCTCCCATAGATGTGAATTATTCGATAAACTTATAGAACCAATTTTATCTTATGGGTGTGAGATATGGGGTATGAATGAGGCAGTTAAACTAGAAAATATTCATTTAAAATTTTGCAAACAAATACTGGGGGTAAGGTCGCAAACTCAAAATACTTTCGTTTATGGAGAACTTGGTAGATATCCACTAAAGATTAAGAGATTATTAAGAGTAGTAAAATATTGGTTTAAAATAATTAGGTCTACAAATGAAAAATATATTAAACATGTATATGACATGATGTTGAATGACTTTCAATTATTTCCAGAAAAAAAATCTTGGGTAAAGTCGATTAGAAATATTTTTGAAAACTTAGGTTTTAATATTGTATGGTTAAACCAAGGTGTTGAAAATGTGAAATTATTTTTGTCTGTTTTTAAACAAAGAATTTATGATAACTATAATCAGATATGGAATTCTGATTTACAAAACTCTTCAAGAGCAAAAACATACAGACTTTATTCTGATTTCGTTTTTCAACCATATTTAAATTCAATTAAAATCGATAAATTTAGAATCGCTCTTACAAGATTTCGTGTTTCTGCATATAGATTAGAAATTGAAGCTGGAAGATGGCACAAACCAAATAAAATACCATATAATGAAAGAAAATGTAAATTATGTAAAACTATCGAAGATGAAATGCACTTTTTATTAGAATGTCCAATGTTTTCTGATATACGAATGGTATATATCAAAAAATATTACTGGAAACACTCAAGTATGATTAAATTTATTGCATTACTAAAATCTGAAAATGAAAATATAGTCAAAAACTTGGCACTATTTGTTTACAAAGGTTTTGAAATAAGGAACAACAATAATTACGTAGAGTAGTTGAGGTTTAGTTGCAGCCTTTAGAGGAAATCAATGTAGAAATTGAGAAATTGCTGACATTGAGCAACTTCGTCACCTTCTGCAATGATTTCTAAATGATTTTTATGGGAGTTATATCTTCTCTCAAATGACTGCTACATTAATGATTTCATTTTTATTAACTTATTATCTTTGATTAGAGTATATTAATTCGTTTGTCAATCAAAGGGGAAAAAAATCTTATGTAAGTTTTCTATATTATTTTTCAAACATTTTCTCCCCGGATTTTGACCATTAGTCCGCTATTTGACTGTTAAAATGAATGTGTTATATGTTTGTGGTATGTTGGGCATATTTGCCCGTTTTCCAGAATAAAATCTATCTATCCATTCACACCTATATAAACTGGGGTCTAAATTGGGGTTGAGAATTCATGACCAATGCGACGCTTTAAAAGAATCCACTCTGCAGCTAAACATCATTCAAGTAAGTATAAAAACATCAGGCAAAACAGTTAAATCTTAAGAATTGGAAAATGTACAATTAATTTTAATTCAAAAGTATTTACAGAAGTATAGTTGCATTTTGTCAACAATTTGACCTTTTATCACAATGTTTTCAAACATCATATGCTGTAAGATCAAATGTCATCTTCATAAGATAAACACAAATGTAAGTTTCATACCTTCTGGTGTTTTTAATTTAACAGAAACTCTCATATAGACGCTTTCTGACGCCTCTGCAGCAGATGACTTTTTGAAAACATAGTTACTCAAAATCTACTAAATTCTAAAAAAAAATGCCCCAACTATCTGAATCAGAATTCAGTGAAGATTGGGATTTTCCGTGCAAATTGAGGAAGAACTGGTTGTATCTCCAGGACAATGAGCATGATCAAAGTAAGTTTAAAGCTTGTTTCACAATTGATGTAAAAAAGATAAGTTTAAAGTCATTGGTTTAAAGGAATAATACAGATTAGACTGCACAGAGGTAACAATTGGTCTTAAACAAAACTGGGTGCAGAACCCAAAGCTTGGCTTTTTGACATAACTAATATACATACATGTATATTGTTTTCAATTCTGGTCTATTTTAATTATTGGGGTTTTACGCCTCTTTCAATATTATTTCAGTTATATCGCGGCGTCAGTTCACTTATTCATGATCCCTTCTATTTTTAGCTCTTATACAGTAGTTAGATATCCATGAGAGCTTGGTTCCTTTCGCAAACCAGATCTGCCCATGCAAGACTGGATTATGGCCCTTGAAATTATCAAAATTGCTATAATAGAGCTTGTGAACACAATAGAGGCTCCATTTACTATCTGATCTTCACCAAACTTAGATAGAAGTTAAATATTGATGAGAGCTCGGTTCCTTTCGAAAACCAGCCAGATGTGCTCTGGCATGACTGGATTATGGCCCTTGAAGTTGTCAAAATTGCTATAATACAGATTGTGAACGCGATCAAGTCTTCAGTTTTGATTGTTTCTCCATCAAACTTATAGTAGATATCCATGGGTGCTAGGTTCCTTTCGCTTACCAGCCAGATCCGCCCTTGCAAGACTGGATTATGACCCTTGTAATTGTCAAAATTGCTATAATAGAGCTTTTGAACGCGATCAAGTCTTTAGTTTTGATGGATCTCAATCAAACTTATACAGTAGTTAGATATCCATGAGAGCTCTGTTCCGTTCGCTAACTAGCCAGATCCGCCAATGCAAAACTGGATTATGGCCCTTGAAATTGTCAAAATTGCTATAATACAGCTTGTGAACACAATAGAGCCTCCATTTACTATTCTATCTTTACCAAACTAAGATAGTAGTTAAATATTGATGAGAGCTTGGTTCCTTTTGCAAACCAGCCAGATCCACCCATGTAAGGCTTGATTATGGCCCTTAAAGTTGTCAAAATTGCTATAATACAGCTTGTGAACGCAATAAAGTCATTAGCTTTAATTGTATCTCCATCAAACTTATACAGTAGTTAGATATCCATGAGAGCTCGGTTCCTTTTGCTAACCAGCCAGATCCGCCCATGCACAACTGGATTATGGTCTTGAAATTGTTAAAATTGCTATAAAAGAGCTTGTGAACACAATAGAGGCTCCATTTACTATCTGATCTTCACCAAACTTAGATAGTAATTAAACACTGATGTAAGCTCAGTTCCTTTCGAAACAAGCAAGAATTGCCCTTGAAATTGTCAAAATTGCTATAATACAGCTTGTGAAGACAAAAGAGCCTCCATTTACTATCCGATCTTCACCATACATACATGCTCTGGATTGAAAATGACCAAAGAACTATCCCAGTAGAGCATAGGCCATCATGGCTCTCTTGTTTAAATATTAGGCTATTTAAAAGGAAAAAAGTAGAAAAAGTTATAAATAGTGTTTGTAATCTCATTCTTTAATTTATCATTTTATTTTATATAAAGACACTTTTATTTGCAGTTATTGTCCGATGTCGTGTATTAAAACAGCAGTCAATCATATTCTGCATCAAGTTTTATTTTAAAACAATGGATTTCGGACATCCCATACAATCATGGAATAACAGTTATTATGGTGATTACTGGAGAGGAAATTCATATAAGCAGTTAGTGATATACCCCTTGGTCATTGGTACCTGTCTATACAATGAAAATATCATGCATCTTTGACTGTGGGGTAATATTCTTTCCTGCATACACATCAAAACAGTACATGGATTGAGATCAACCTGTACAATCATGGAATCACAGCTGATATGGCGATAATGGGAGAGGAAGTTCATATAGGCAGTTAGTGATATACCCGTTGGTCATTGGTGCCTGTCAAACAATGATAATTGCATGCATCTTTGACTGTGGGATAATATAACTTCCTGCATCAATATCAAACAAGGGAATATATTGAGAGAAACCTATTTACTGATGGAATTGCAGCTGTTATGAAGATGACAGGAGAGGAACTTCAGCTGATTACATATAATACTAATGGATTCATACAAGGTATAATGTTTATTAATGGATAAGTTTATCAAAATCATATCAAGCTTGTTTTATCTAATCAAATGTAGTATATATAAAGAGAGTCCTGTTTTTTTATTGCACAGTTTGTGTTTTTTATTATCACGTTTTGTCTGATGTCCTTCAGTCACACGCCATCAACAATTGCCTTGTGAACAATCTACAGGCAACATTTTACAACATCCAATATGCATGAAAGTTTATCAGAGAATCATCTCTATCAAATATTGGTCAAGTTATAGACAGAGTCCTGTGAGGTGAAAAACTAGGTTTCAATGTCAATTTGACGGAACATATTGAAAACACTCAGGATGCCTTATTTTATACTTAAGCATGTTGAAATGTTTTCAAAATAACTGTTTTGATGATATCTAGGCTAAGTTTAAATATTTTCAGTCATAAACTAGGTCACTCAACCAAATTGAAGGAAAATCTTGTTAATGTAGAAACCACACTTTGCCTTCAGCAGCTTGAAGCTTTGTCAGAATGTTTGTCTTGACAATACCTAGACCTAGTCAGAATAAGGGTCATGGTGGGTCAGAAACTAGGTCACTAGACCAAATTGAAGGAGCATTTTGTTAACACTCAGACATTTTGAATGCTGCATTTTTAATTTTAACATGTTGAAATTTTGTCAGAATTGGTGTTTTGGTGAAATCTAGACTAAAATATAGGTCATGTTGGATGAAAACAACAATGAGGTCCAAAGAAAAACATTTGAGAAAAATCTTGTAAACATGCTTGACCTCAAGGTTTGATTCAACATCTTGAAACTTTGTCAGAATGTTCGCCTGATGATTATTGATATCTAGGCCAAGTTCAAATATTGGTCAAATCGGGTCAAACATAAGGTCACTAGACCAAATTAAAGGAAAATCTTGTTAACACTCTGACAGCTGTACTTTTAATGTTAGCATGTTGGAACTTTGGCAGAATGGATGTTTTGAACATTGCTTTTAACCTTTGCACCAAAAGATAAAGTAGGAATAGTGTACAACAGCGGTCTCAGTTCCGACAGCTTGAAACATATTCCTTTATCATGGTAGTCACATACCTACAGGTTAAACCCATTAAAGACGCTGTTCTCGTGATGAACATTTTTCATATTATATATATACTCGGCGATAATTTTCGTTTTTAAACGACAATACCCCTGTGCAGCTCATTTATTTTTAGCTCAGAAGCAGAGAGATCTGAATGACGTAGTCTGCCAGTTTTGCAGTGACGTCACTACGCGCGCACCGACAAATGTGTATATTGATTGAAATAAATATGTCATGTCGATTCAAGCTCTTATTTGCGAATTTAAAAGTGCAATTATAGATTATTTAACTGTTCATCATGGAAATAAAGTGTTAAGTAGTGAAAACGGAGCTTAAAAGTGTTTAACGATGACTTTATTTTTTATCTTGAAGCGTTTATCAATTAAAATTAGAGATTAAAAAGAGTAGTTCCGAAAATCCGGCTAGTGAGCTATATCGCACACTAGGCGATATTTTTCAGTAGACAAAAAAAAGCATGTTATAGGTTTTCTCAAGTTGGGAAATCTCTATATTTTATCATTGAGTGTATAATATAAATATTTCGTCTTGTCGGGAAGACATATATCTTTGAAACGGTGAATATTTTTTTCCAAAATTACAATGCGAAACTTAGTTTATGACTAAGATTTCTCTGATTTAACTTATCAAATGCCCTGTTTTTTAGGCGCCAATATTTGTTTTATTGGTCGTATGAGAGCTGTCAATTTTAAACATTGCGTCTTGTTGGGAAGACTTATGATGTAACGGGAACGGGGTATAGGTTTACATATCACTTCTACGGCCTTGTCGTAGAAGCCGGCTTTTATAGCGACGTTGGTAGAGTGGTTAACCTTGTATTAGAGTTAAGCAACGCTCGTCGCGGTTAGTGCCTGGATGGGTGACCCGCGATCGATGTAACGCCTGAACAAGTTACAAATGGTGGCAGCGGTGGGATTTTTGGGTTGATATCACCATCATCCCCGGACCCCGGTGGTTCCCAGTGATGTTACATAGACTCGGCTTTGGTATACTGCTTGTGTCCAGTTGTGTGACTTCGGGTCGAAGTCAAGAGAAAGAGGGAGAAATGTAACGGGAACGGGGTATAGATTTTAATATCACTTATACGGCCTCGTCGTAGAAGCCGGCTTTTGTAGCGGCTGTTGGTAGAGTGGTTAACCTTGCATTAGAGTTAAGCAACGTTCATCGCGGTTAGTGCCTGGATGGGTGACCTGCGATGGCGTAACGCCGGAACACATTACAATATCTTTAAAACAGTGTATATATTTTTAAAAACAAAACATTAATTATCAGTCATAGGTTTTATTTCTAAGATTTACTTTTTTCCATGTCTATATAATTATTTTATTCAGAAGCAAATATATGAAATGCACGCATTCTTCTTTTTCTATGGTGAAATGTAAATGAAAGTATAATAATTGAAAAGAGTTTAAAAAAAAAAAAAAAGGATATAGCTTGTTTTCCAGATGTTTGGTGACATACAAGATGTGATATTTGATTTGACATTTACACATTATATAACCAAACCTGAAGTAACTTTCAACTAAATTTAAGTTCAGAGGAGACTCAAGTTTATTGCTGTTGATGTATACTTTAAAAGCCCTTAACACTGTACTTATCCGTACTTGTCCGTTGTCCATACTTTAAACCATTATCCATGTAGACGCTTTCTGACACCTCTGCAGCAGCAGCTTTTTGAAAACATGGCGACTGAAGAAGAAATTGCTCAAATCGAGCAATACCTTTCAACTCTACTCAATTATAGTACTTTCATTTTTACCCTTCCCCTCATATACACGCTTTCTGACGCCTCTCCAGTAGATATATTGTTGAAAACGAGCAAATTTCTCCTTTTGTCACAATGTTTTCCACTTTTGGTCATGATTATACAAGAAAGTACAGACCTTTCAGATTCATGTTGTGCATCTTCAAGACATGACCACGAAACCCGGAGATGCGTCACATGTATATTCTCCCAGTAAAATATCTAAGTCTAAGTCATCATCACAGGAGAAAAAGTGTCATTGCTTGTACCTGGCCATCTTTAACGATTCAATACTGGTTGTTTAATTATTAAATTACCTTGATGAGTCATATTGCTGCATGCAATATCCCTGTATTGTAAAAATATATCAAAAACACGTGACATACTGTGGTATAGACATGGATTTTAAACTCTCCAGTTAAAACTTGGATAAATATGGAATTTTGGACATTATCCTAACAATTTCTATATTGGTTGGTTTATGAATGTTATATCATTATGCCGACGAAAGGAATTACACCACAAACTGTGAGTTGTAGGACAAACAGGAGTTCTAAAAGAAAAGCTGTATCTCCTGTTCAAGTAAGTGACGTAAACACCGCCATATTGAGCACGGAATTATCGTGCACCGGTGTAGTGGACAGTCAAACCAGTTACACGTGTAGTGTGTACAATAACAATCAAGGCACGTCGTGTAAAAGACTCAACCAGTCATCTCCAGAACGCTTTTTATTTTGACTCGCACGCTGGTTATAGAAGTACGAACTCGCAAAATATATTTTACAACATCAGTTATCCACAAACTCCATTGGGAGGAAGCTTTATGCAACCAATGCAATCACCGCCCTTTGACCCGCAATTCACAGCAAGTAGCGCGACTCCACCATGGGCAAAAGAAATCATTGAAGATCTTAAATGAAAGCCTACCCTGCGTTTCTTTTTTCTTTCAGTATATATAAGCTTCTCTCACAATTATTAAGCAAATCTGTACTTCTCATGTTTATACTATACATGTATATATGTCACATCTAATTTGAATATTTGTATTAAGGCCAGAAGCATATGTAATGCTTATTGCCAAATAAATTTTGAATTGAATTGAATGTCTTACCGAGTATGATGGCAATAAACTGGTCTGGTGTGCCTGTACACCTTATTTTCTTGAAAGTAGCCAGGCTTAAATAGTCGCAGGTGGTTCTTTTATCAGAAACATATAATAATAACAATAATTATATTAATAAACTTTATTTCATACAAAATACATACATGTCTAAAGCAACATACAGTTTAACACATATAAGCACTCGTATTAATATGTCTTTCTTCCATCATTAATTATCTGTTTATTATTTGATAACGGTCCATAAACATAAATTTAAACAGTAGATCTTACTATGTTTACGAGTAATGGTGTATTTGTTCTCGTATGTCATTATTAAACTACCAAAGATAAATAAATAAATATTGACGGGACGACATATAACGTGTATTTTATGTGGGACCAGAGACATATAAACACATGTGTTTATATGTCTCTGGATAGGAAGATATTGTTAATTTCGGAGCAATTACACCATTCCGGCAATGTATTGAGATTAGTCACAGACATCAAGTCATTAACATCAGGAAAGGGGCTAATCTGAAACCTTTCCAACATAAATCAAACCTGCTGCGGATGACAATGTTGAGGTAAAAAAGGAAAGCCAAAGTTTAATTAATGAATTAAATTTGATTCTTTTTGGCAAAAGGAAAAATTGCTGATCATGATCTAGTGGTCATTTTCTCTTCAGTGTTTTAAGAAGTTGTCTGCTGCATATGCCTCAACAGTTTTAACTTTAAATACCTTTTTATGTCTTTTCTTAGGTGATTTAAAGCAGTATATCAGGTAAATTGTTTAAATATTTCTATTCATCCTACAGAATTGAAATCATTTCCCTTATATAGACGGATAATACGTGTGAATGCTCGTTTCAAAGGCTCGAGCGAAGCAAGGCTATAAGTTACACGTACGAAAACATCATAAGAGAATGTGCGTCACTGAAGTATGAAGTTCCGCGGGGGGGGGAAATCCAAGTTTTTGTTCGACTGACAAACCGTATTCAAACAAAAGAGTTTCAAGATTTCGCTGAGTAATCGAATAGATTATACACTTATGCGTCTCCTTGCTGCTTGTAGGCCGCATATGCTGAAAATTCGTCTTAATAAGTTTACCCTGACGCCATGTTTGAAGATATTTAATGGCTCAGGGCTGACCTCTGCCTCCTTGTTGTCATTATGGAAAAGTGATAAACTAAACATACTCTGAATGGTATATCGTAACACCCTCTGCCAAGTTTGTTCAATTTATTCTGATCCGTTGACAAATATGGCCACGAGGGCGGTTGCTTGTTTTCCTTATATGTATAGAGTATTAAATCAGGTGACCGACAAAGGCCTTCTTGGCCCTCTTGTTTCAATATGTAACATAGAATAACATTCCCAAAATGATATAATATAGATCTAAACATTAAATGTTGGGCCATGAGAGAGTTGCTTCAGGTGCATGGTGTGGCCTGAATACATTATTTCGCAAAATGCATTTTATGAACTATATCAGGATATATATTTATTTTTTAAGTTAAAATATTTTTACATATTTAAAAAAAAACATGCAAATATGTATCACGTGACATACTGTGGTGTAGACATGGTTTTCTACCTCTCAATTTAAACTTGGATTAAAATGGAATTTTGGACATTTACTTAAAAATTTCTATATTGAATGGTTTATGAATGTTATATATTCATGCCGACGAAAGGAAATACACCACAAACTGTGAGTTGTAGGACAAAAAAGAGTTTTAAAAGAAAAGCTGTATCCCCTGTTCAAGTTCAAGTAAGTGACGTAAACACAGCCATTTTGAGCACGGATTTATTGTGCGCGGGTGTATTGGACAGTCAAAACAGTCAAACTTGTAGTGTGTACAATAACAATCAAGACACGTCGTGTAAAAGACTCCAACAGTCATCTCCAGAACAATTTTGCTTTGAATCACACGCCGGTTATAAAAGTACGGACTCGCAAAATATATTTTACAACATGAGTTATCCGCAAACACCATTCGGAGGAGGTTTTATGCAATCAATGCAATCACCGCCCTTTGTTCCGCAATTCGCAACAGCTAGCACGACTCCACCATGGGCAAAAGAAATCATTGAAGATCTTAAAAGTATCAAGATATCGGTATCGAAGATTGACAAAATAGAAAAGATGATAAACAAAATGAACACCAAAATTGAAACCTTAGAAACGAAAGTCAAGAATACTGACTCAAGAATGACAGAAGTTGAACAAAGTACTCAATATATCAGCAATGAATTTGAAGAAACTAAGAAAAACCTACATTCTGCAAGTGTTGACATTAATAAGTTATCAACGAAATGCACTGATTTTGAAGAAACCATAAACAAGCTTGAAAGTCAAAATGTTCTGCTAGAAGAAAAAGCTAATGATCTTGAAGCTAGAAGCATGCGGGAAAACTTATTGTTCCACGGAATAAAGGAAACAACAGGCGAAGATTGTGAACAACTAATCAAAACCTTCATAAAAGACAGATTAGAAATCGAGCATATTGTAACCTTAGATAGAATACATCGGCTAGGCAAACCAAAAGCTACAGGTCCAAGACCCATTGTGGCAAAGTTTCACTATTACAGGGAACGCGAACTAGTGAGAACAACAGCTATAACAAAGAGCGTTTCCCTTAGAGCTGAACATCAATCTGTTGGAATACAACAAACCAAAGCAGTTCTTCAGAAAAGGAGGTCCATGTTTCCTGTAATGGACAAGGCGAGAGCTGCTGGCCAAACCGTGAGATGGGCTGGAGCTAAAGTGATGGTGATGGATAAAGGTGGCAGCTTCAAGGAGGTAACACACTAGGACAGGCAGGAGGAGCTTAGAATTATTTCATGGAACATAAACGGTCTTGTAAGAAAACTTAGTGATGAGGAATTTCTTTCGGAGATAAACCCGTATGATATAATTCTACTTAATGAGACATGGATTAGTAGTAAAAATCAGTATAATTTAGAAATTGATGGATTTAATAGTGTTCACATTTATAGTCAAAAAAGCCATATGGTGTTAAACGAGGAAGACAAAGCGGAGGGATATCAGTTTATTAGAAAAAAGAGCTTAAAAGCAAGATTTCTGTTGTTGAAAAACATGATTATGGGATAATTTGGTTAAAATTAGATCATTCTTTGTTCTTGTTTAATCAAGATGTTTATTTATGTCATGTTTATATACCACCCACTAGCTCAAAAGTGTTAAATGGTCGAAATATTGACTTACATGAAGAAATAGAAAAAGGAATAGAACAATATAGTTTACTGGGAAAGACATGTATAACAGGTGATTTGAATTCAAGAACTGCAAATTTAATTGATTATACCGAAATTGACCCATATTTAGATCAACACGATAATGTAAACAATGATCAGCTGTTTGTGAATAACATTCCATTAAAAGTTAACTGCGATCACGTGGTTGATAGTAATGGGCGTAAACTAATCTCGCTTTGTAAATCTACAAATCACGTGATAGCAAATGGGCGGTTACTTAAAGATAAACCGGGTAACTATACATTCTGTTCACCACGTGGTCTCAGTGTCACAGATTATCTATTACTTAATATTGACGATTTTCAATTACTTAGTAAATTTGAAGTTTTAAACTTTAATGAATTCTCAGATCATTCACCTCTTTATTTTTGCTTTAAACGTAAAAATATTAACACATGTAAATCGAATATGAAACATGACACAACTAATAATAATGATTATGAAACAAAAATCGTATTCGATGAAAATAAAATAGAAAGCTTTAAACACAATTTATTAAATAATATTGATGAATTGAATCAATACGTTGACTCAAGTGTCTCTGAGCAAGTAGACAAACTAACCACTTTTTTACGGAAAAATGCTGAAACTGTTTTTGGTAAGACATTTCCCTTACAGAGTAATAACAAAAATACAAATTTCGCCAATAGACCAAAATGGTTTGATAGCAATTGCTACAATGCTAAAATAAATTTTAAAACAGCTAGAAATGTTTTTAAACGAAACAAAAATGACGTTAATAGAAGTCACTTCATACAAATGCGGAACACTTACAACAAGATACGCAAAGCTGCCAAATATAAACATAAAGTAAACGAAGGTAAAAAATTGAATCGAATCGCAAAAACGCAACCTCGTAAATTTTGGACAACTCTAAAAAAGAGCTATAACACAAAGGCTAAAACTGAAAGCAATATAGAAATAAATGAATTATTTAAACACTTTTCGACTTTACTAGGCGAAAACGTTGAAAATATAAATAACAATAATAGTCAACAGTTTACTGACATTTCTGACAGACAATTGGATGCAAAAATATCTTTAGAAGAAATCAGAAAAGCTGTGTTTCACCAAAAAAGTGGTAAAGCAAAAGGACCAGATGGCATATCTTCGGAAATCATCAAATCTTCCTTTGAAATAATTGCACCATATTTATTCACATTATATAATAAGCTATTTAATAACTGTGAATACCCCGAAAGCTGGGGATTGGGCTATATCGTACCAATTTTCAAAGGTGGAGATCCAACCCAGACAAAAAATTATCGTGGTATTACATTAAATAATATCCTATCAAAAGTTTATTCTCAAGTACTTTTAAATCGATTAACAAAATGGAATGACGAACATGAAAATATATCTGAGTGTCAATTTGGATATCAAAAAGGCAAGAGTACTATAGATTGTGTGTTTATATTACATGCAGTTATCACAAAAGTTTTAAATTCAGGTCAAAAACTGTATAGTGCGTTTATTGACTATGAAAAATGTTTTGATAAGATCAATAGAGCGTACCTTTGGCAAAAGCTTTTGTCACAAAATATCAGTACTAAAATAACAAAAGCTCTTCAATCAATGTATTCAGTTGTTAAGTCTGTTATCAAACACCACGGCTCTATCTCAGATCCTATTGATTTATTTTTAGGTGTTAAACAAGGGGATGCAAGTTCAGCTCTACTCTTCATGATGTTCGTCAATGATATTAATGAAAACATAAATACAAACATAGAACGGATATTCACCTTAAATGAAATCAAATTATTCTTAATATTTTATGCTGATGACCAAGTGGTATTTTCGACCTCTCCTGAATCTTTACAGTCTATGTTAAATGATATCGAAGCTTACTGCAATAGATGGGGCCTGAAAATCAATACGGATAAAACAAAGGTTCTCATATTTGAAAAGGGATCTAGATACACGAATCATTTGTTTAAGTTATACGGTAGCAAGCTAGAAATAGTAAATCAATTTAAATACCTTGGTGTAAATTTTTACAAAAACGGCCGATGGAATCAAACCCATAAATACATTGCTGAACATGCGCTTAAAGCCATGCAAAGATTATTCTCTGTTTTTAATAAATATGAATTTCCTGTTAAAGATAAGTTAAAACTATTTGATGTACTTGTTTCATCCGTACTAAATTACTCTTCAGAAGTTTCTGGATACCTTGAAGCAAAAGATATTGAAAATGTACATGTTACATTTTTACGCAAACTTTTATGTGTAAACAAGTCTACTAATGTATCGGGTCTCTATGGAGAACTCGGTAGAGTCCCTTTAACTATCATAAGGAAAGTAAACATGTTTCGTTACTGGTTAAAAATACTTAAATTAAATGAACGGTCACCTGTAAAACAAGTATACTTCCTTTTAAAAAATGATGCGAATAATAACACAAGCTACAATAAATTAAACTGGGCTTTTCAGATAAAGAATATGTTAGATAACTTAGGTTTAACAGAAATTTGGCATAACCAAGACATTTTAACAATACGCTTAGAAACCATAAAACAACGACTATTTGATCAGTATCATCAATCTTGGTACAGTAATATTAATAACTCGCAGAGGTTAAGCACTTATAGTATCTTTAAACACAATTTCAACCTAGAACCTTATCTAGACAGCATTATGAATAAACGTTTTAGAATTGCATTAAGTAGATTTAGACTTTCATCCCATAAATTAGAAATTGAACGCGGTCGTTATAATAACATCGATAAGGAAAATAGAATATGTAAATTTTGTAATTTAAAATCTATAGAAAATGAGTTCCACTTCATTTTAGTCTGTCCATTATATAGAGATATAAGGAAACAATACTTTAAACATTAGTATTGTAGTTGGCCAACATTAAATAAATTTGAAACACTATTTTCATCAGTGAACAAAAAGGTCACCTTAAATCTATCAAAATATATTTACTTTGCATCGCAGTTAAGAGATCAATTAGACAATTCATTATATTTCATATCTAGAATTATGCCAAAATGGATAAGCAAATCTTTACTTCTCATGTTTGTACCATATGTATGTCACATTTAATTTGAATGTTTGTATTAAGGCCAGAAGCATATGTAATGCTTAATGCCTAATAAAATTTGAATTTGCGGAATGTAGTAACTACACACTCTCTTTAATTTCATATGAATTACTTTTAAGTAAGTATATAGCTCAAAGTATTTCGTTTAATTAACGTTAATGACATATAAAACAAAACTATTCCAATCTAGTAGTTTTCATACATTTAAATTCTTGGTATTGTTATAATATAATTATAACTATAATCTGTTGATCCAGAGACATATAAACACACATATTTCTTAATATAATAAGGCAGAAACTTCAAAGTATTCTGCCTAAACCTGCTGTCGAATTTTCCTTGATTCTTCATGTCTTAAATGTGTATAATTATGACCTCTTGCACTCAAGTAAGCGATATAGTGCCAACAAGAGCCCCTGTTTTCAAATTGGCAGTTTCATAATATTTACTATTTGTGATATGATATTTCAACTTCTTAACAATAAATACATAACATAAGCTGCAATTGTTATTTCCTTTCACATTTCCCCTACTCCTCCAACCTTCCTGCAGCCCACAGGCCGCAGCACTTTCAGTGCTTTGATTTATTTGGCTATGGCAACAACATCAATACCAGATTTCTTTATACCCATTCAAATAACTCGTGTTATGCTCGTGTGCAGGGTGCGATTGATAATCATATCAGGGAAGTAGCCAGCATGGTTATTAAAGTGTGTAAAATCTGCAGGATGTAACCGAATGGATGGATGGTCATTGAAGGAAGAAAAATACGAAATTTACTTATAATAGGTCACCAAGAAACATCTGCTCCAAATTATTTTCAAATCTACATAACTTCATTTTCTTTCTTTGGTCAAACTTCCAAAGAGGAGTTTTGTGGAATAATTTGTTATTAAGCACTGGAAATAAATTTTCCAACCTTCTTTTTTAGTGTGTCTAAATGAAGAGGTAATGGAAGAATAGAGTTGAAAACATCATAATAAAAGGATAAGTTGACGGAATTTCTACTTTAATATCTGCACCCGGCATAGCCTTGCATCAAGTGTTTTTCCCTCGCAGAAATAAACCACGTCATACATAAACGACTTTCATGTCCCTTCAACCAGCTAAGATTTATGTAAGCCTCAGTGATCAGGACTTCCTTGTTCGCCATCTAGCCACACAAGCATATGTGACTCCACAGGAGACACACAATGCGTTTATAAAATAAATAGGACAGTAAAAGTATCAAATTTGAATGTTACTGCCTTGGAGTTAAGGAGGTTGGTTTTCATTTAACGTGGACAAAGGAAATACCCCGCTTGGAACTATTTGTTTCGTTTTGGAACTATTTCTTTTGGCAAAGTTTTACTTCGGCGTAGCTGCCTGTGTTATTAGGAACGTATTAACTCCGAAAAACGGTTTATTTTTTTATGTTGACTCTCGAAAGGATGTCTGTCGACCACCGTCTAAAAAACAAATCATCCAAAGATAACACAAGACGAATGTTTGACGCAAAGCATCAAACAGAAGCCGCAATATTTCGTTGCACATGAAGAAATAAGAATACAAAAACATACATTTAAATCCACAAACATTAGACAAATTTAATCTGTAATTAGTAAAACACATATCGGTATTTGAAGACTTAAGTATTATGTAGGATATTTAACCTGGCAGGGTCTGTGTTTTAAGTGAATGAGATGATTTAGAGTTAAACTGATCATGGAAAATGACACATAAAGCAAATCTGCAGCAGACGACTTTGAAATTATCAAGTACAAAGTATAAACCATCTATACAATGATTAGTATGATAGCTGAAAAAGTGTTCAAAATCATTGTGTTAAATGCAAATCAAGATAATTGAAAAGAGTTGAAATTGTTGTGGCAAATGGAGCAATTGCTCATTATGAGCAATTTCAGCTTTTGCCACAATGATTTCAAAAGTCGTCTGCTGCAGAGTCTCAGAAATGGTATATACTTGTATGTGAAATGGTTTAAACCGTAAATGGAGAAGATTGAGCTCATTATGAGCAATTTCACCTTTTGCCACAATGATTTCAAAAGTAATCTGTTGCAGAGGCTCATAAAGGGTATATACTCGTATGTGGGAAATGGTTAAAACCGTAAATGGAGAAAATAATCTCAATTTGAGCAATTGAATCTTTTGCCACAATGATTTCAAAATTGGTTTGTTGCAGAGGCACAGTAAGGGTATATACTCGTATGTGGGAAAGGGTTAAAACCGTTAATTGAGAAAATTAAACTCATTATGAACAATTTCACCTTTTGCCACAATGATTTTAAAAATCGTCTGTTGCAGATGTTTGTGGGAAAGGGTTAAAACCGTAAATGGAGAAAATTAAGGCAATACATATTTAGTCATAACCTGATTCAGTGTGGAGAAATTAAGACCAAAAACATTGAATGGGTATAAGGTGTTAGAAATTTACAACACGAGTATACTGCAAAAACATCACTTTTTTTCGTTCCCGGTTCAAGCAATTACATCACATAGAAAAGTGAATGAAGCAACTAAAGAAAAGAGTAGATAACCATAGTATATTATGCTTGAATATTACGGATAAGCATAAGGGTTTATACAACACGGTGACGTAATAACATCGAGATTGAGTCTTCTTGAATACTGCGTAATAGGACGAAAGGAACCAGACTACATTTAGCGCGCCTTTGTTTGGTTCCCGGTTTGAGAACTATTGAAATAATAAAGCTTATGAGGCAGGTAACCAATTTAGTAGAATGGTTCTCTATTTTACTGTTTAGACTAGATACAGTATGAATTTCGCTTAACTAAAAATGTACATACATTATATTAATCAGAGACATATAAACACAGAGATAAGCAACACGATTGCCAATGCCGTACGAAGAACAAAATACTTCAAACGGCGAGCGGGTCAAGCCACGTGATCAAACCACGTGTTCAAACCACGTGATCATCACAGTGGATTCTGAAAATGAGGTGCGATATTTATTTTGTTGTGAAAGGAAGCGTGCGGTGGAAAATTGTTTTTACACATCCAGGAAACTAAATAAGGTAAATTGTTTGATAATTATTTATGTTTTTGATATTTATTAATGCATATGTATAGGAGAAGTATATGGAAAACTTGTTTTAAAAAACTTCTTTGCAAATATTGTGAAGCTCCATATTATGACAGTATTGACACCCATTTGTTTATGTTATATTCACAGCGAAGAAATAATATTTTCGGGTTCCTATTTTAGGTCTTACATAGGAAACTTTTGATGGTTGATTTTGTTAACATTGTTTATCATTTATTTGAAAGCTTTATCAAATCAGAGACATATATATATGTCTCTGATCAAATTGATGTTGAAAGTGAAAGTACAGATTATACTGATTTGGAATATTGTCTTGCCACGGTCTACCACTAGAATAAGCAAAAAGACGTGTTAATAAATGACAATTTTCAAATATTCTACTTCAATTTAACCCATTTCGTATTGTCGGGAAGACTTATATCTTTAAACGGTGTACAGTCTTTTTAAATTGATAATTCAAAACATAGGTGTTATGACTAAGATTTCTCTGATTTTACTTATAAACTGCACTGATTTTGAGAGCGCCTCCTTTTTTTAAATTGGTCAAAATGAGTGATTTCAATTTTCTTTTGTCAATTTGAATTAATCCATCCTGTCAGGAAGACTTATATCTTTGAAACGGTGTACACTTTTTTTAAATTGATATTGCGAAACATAGGTGTTAGGACTAAGATTTCTCTGATTTTACATATCAACTGCACTGATTTTAAGAGCACCTCCTCTTGTAAAATTGGTGAAAATGGGTGATTTCAATTTTTGTTGTCAATTTAAATTAATCCGTCTTGTCAGGAAGACATATCATTGTAATGGTTTACCATTTTTTAAAATTGATAAATCGAAACAAAGTTGTTATGACTAAGATTTCTCTGATTTTACTTATCAACTGCACTAATTTTGAGGACGCCTTCTTTTTTTAAATTGGTCAAAATGAGTGATTTCAATTTTCTTTTGTCAATTTGAATTAATCCATCCTGTCAGGAAGACTTATATCTTTGAAACGGTGTACACTTTTGTTAAATTGATAATGCGAAACATAGGTGTTAGGACTAAGATTTCTCTGATTTTACATATCAACTGCATTGATTTTGAGAGCGCCTCCTTTTTTAAATTGGTCAAAACGAGTGATTTTAATTGTTTATTTTCAATTTGAATTAATCCGTATTGTCAGGAAGACTTATGTCTTTAAAACGGTGTACAATTTTTTTAAATTGATAATGCGAAACATAGGTGTTAGGACTAAGATTTCTCTGATTTTACTTATAAAATGCACTGTTTTTGAGAGCGCCTCTTTTTTTAAATTGGTCGAAATGAGTAATTTCAATTGTTTCTTGTCAATTTGAATTAATCCGTCTTGTCAGGAAGACTTATATCTTTAAAGCGGTGTATACATTTTTCAAATTTATAATGGGGAATATAGGTTTTATGACAAAGATATCTCTGATATTCCTTATCAAATGATCTGTTTTTAACAGCGCCTCCTTTTTTAAATTTAAATTTTGTGAGTGCCATTTTTGTTTTGATGTGAAAAGACATGTTAATAGATTAGTGGAATAGAAATAGTTTCAGCTCTTCTATGACAATATTATTTCTAAGATATATCTAACTTATTGATAAGTGTCCTGGTTTGGTGAATTACATAAATCAGTGATTTACTTATTATGCATTCTCTTAATGTTGAATGTTTTGTCTCCAGAGTAGCTAAAAAAATTCTCTATAAATACAAGTATAATAATATAAAAGAATTGTGGCTAAAGGACAAATTGTTCATTATAATATGATACGGTTTAATTGATACAACTTGTTTCCAGATGGTAACCAGGTGTCAGGTGGTGACATACCGACGATAGTACCAGATGTGATGTTTGATTTGACATGTACACAGAAACACCAATATCTTTCAATTAAATTTCAGTTCAAAGGAGTCAAAGTTTACTGCTTTTGATGTTAACTTTCAACTGTTTTTTAAAAACCCTTTACACTTAACCACTCTAATTGACAATTGATGTAACCCTTTCTTACCAAAACCGTAAAGCGCATAAATCAAAATGTCTTCTTTTAACGTTTCCCATAATCTTCAGCAAACGACTTTTGAAATCAAGCATTATCTTTTGCAACAAAGTTTTCAAATGATTTCAGTAATTGATCCTTCATGTATTGAGGTTTTCTTAATGTGTTCAAAGCCGTCTGCTGCAATTTTTGTTTGCATCTGGGAAAGGGATAAGAAAGGGTTAAGACAGTATTGCACAATTCGAACACATATAATTAGTGGCAGATGACTTTAAAATATGAAATATTTAATTGTAAATTATATTTTCAGACTAAGACTAGAGCCCCAAAAAAGAGAAGAATCGTGATTTGTCTCCCCCGAAAACTATTTTGAAAAAAAAAGACCTCTATAGAAACAGTGAAAACATCAAATTTACTCAATTACGTTACAGAGCTGCTGAAGGTGTCGTTATTGATAAACAATTACCATCGAGAAATTAACAAATTGATATAAGCTTTATGAATTTATCCCAAACAATTTGCAAACTACGTGTTTTAAGTTGGTCTTGTACCCGATATTATTCATTGTTTTAACATATATCTAAAGAATTTATTCATAAACCAGTTGTTGGGACATTCATTAAATGGATTAACTTGTATTATATTATTATATAAAGCAGAATTTCTTACAATGTTGTCAGAGTGATCTATGGAAATAAATTGATATGTATGTGAAACACGAGTTTTTTTGTATGTTTATCCGAGAAGAGTTATACTCCAAATGAGAGGTAATTAAAATTCCACAGATGGAAGAAATGTATTGATGACTAATTAGGTAATAACTGTGAAACATTTTTCACAAGCAATGGGCCCTTTTATAATGGAAAGGTGTGAAAACATTTACTCTCTGTCAACTTCTAATTAACAAATTTATCTCAAACAATTAAACAAAGTATAGGGGTAGTTGGCCACAATCATGTAAATATGTGAAAACACATACTCTCTGTCAACTTCTCATTATCCTGCCCCACAATCAACGAATCTGCAGCAGACGACTTTGAAAATATCTATAAAAGATAGTATGATTATTGAAATCAGTGTTGCAAAAGGAGAAATTGTTTATTATGAGTAATTTCTCCTTGTGCCACAATTATTTCGAAAGGCGTATTTAAGTGGGAAATTATGTCAAACCGGAAATGTAATTAAATAAATAGGGCCTTTGAATTGACATAATCGACATAGACATGTACACCATACAATATTGGTTATTCATTTATTAAAACAAAACCTCGATGAGTCGCATTGATGCTTGCAAAATCGTTGTAATGCCGAGTATGATAGTCGCATTGATGCTTGCAAAATCGTTGTAATGCCGAATATGATGGTAATAAAAAAAGAACAGTAGAAGGGTAACATCCCATTTCGTCTACAGTTTTTTTAATTAGCGTGTTAGCAACGTCTGTCTCATTAATCTAAGTGTAGACGAAATGGGAGAAAGTGCAAAAAGTGTAGACAACATTGGATTAGACGAAATGGGCATAAACCAGTAGAAGCTGTGTTTATATGTCTCTGCGGTCCCTAAACATAACGTTGAACAGTAGATGTTTACAAGTAATGGTGTATTTGTTCTCGTATTCCATTATTAAACTACCAAAGATAAGTAAATAAATATTGACGGATCAACAGACATATAACTAGTATTTTTTGT
>JASEVX010000001.1:92883239-92913150 GCA_031761405.1 Serripes groenlandicus | reverse complement strand
GGGGATTTGCCGTGTCGGCAATCGTGTGAGAAGCTGCCGCCTTTCGGGCGATTGTTGTCGTATTTTGTCGTGTGCGCATTGTTTTTTACCCTAAAACTTAACTACGTTTAAACTTATAACTTTTTTTAACCTTAAAACTTAAGCTGTTTTTACCTTAAAACTTAACTAAGCTTTAAACTAACTGTCCCCTTAACTTCATTCTAGGCTAGGCGCTCAAAAACAGCTGACACGTGAGTATGGCACCCTTTATCTCTGTTAATAATGTTGATTGTGGCTTGCACTTGTTTAAAGGCAAGTGTGAGAGAGATGTTTTTAAAGAGACCCAAGGGAAAGATGTCTGACAAACGGTGTTTCCCCCAGGGGGCGTTGGATTTGCCGTGTCGCATCGTGCGAGAAGCTGGCCGCCTTTCGGGCGATTGTTGTCGGTATTTTGTCGTGTGTGCATTGTTTTACCCTAAAACTTAACTACGTTTAAACTTAATAAACTTTTTTTACCTTAAAACTTAAGCTGTTTTTTACCTTAAAACTTAAACTTAAGCTTTAAACTAACAGTCCCCTTTACTTCATTCTAGGCTAGGCGCTCAAAAAACAGCTGACACGTGAGTATGGCACCCTTTATCTCTGTTATAATGTTGATTGTGGCTTGCACTTGTTTAAAGGCAAGTGTGAGAGAGATGTTTTTAAAGAGACCCAAGGGAAAGATGTCTGACAAACGGTGTTTCACCCCAGGGGCGTTGGGATTTGCCGTGTCGGCAATCGTGTGAGAAGCTGGCCGCCTTTCGGCGATTGTTTGTCGGTATTTGTCGTGTGTGCATTGTTTTACCCTAAACTTAACTACGTTTAAACTTAATAAACTTTTTTTAACCTTAAAACTTAAGCTGTTTTTACCTTAAAACTTAACTTAAGCTTTAAACTAACTGTCCCCTTTACTTCATTCTAGGCTAAGGCGCTCAAAAACAGCTGACACGTGAGTATGGCACCCTTTATCTCTGTTATAATGTTGATTGTGGCTTGCACTTGTTTAAAGGCAAGTGTGAGAGAGATGTTTTAAAGAGACCAAGGGAAAGATGTCTGACAAACGGGTGTTTCACCCCAGGGGCGTTGGGATTTGCCGTGTCGGCAATCGTGTGAGAAGCTGGCCGCCTTTCGGGCGAT
This sequence comes from Serripes groenlandicus, assembly GCA_031761405.1. Taxonomy (NCBI): domain Eukaryota; kingdom Metazoa; phylum Mollusca; class Bivalvia; order Cardiida; family Cardiidae; genus Serripes; species Serripes groenlandicus. Next base: position 92,911,995 of record JASEVX010000001.1, on the reverse strand, counting down.
TGTTGTCGGTATTTTGTCGTGTGTGCATTGTTTAACCCTAAAACTTAACTACGTTTAAACTTAATAAACTTTTTTTACCTTAAAACTTAAGCTGTTTTTACCTTAAAACTTAAACTTAAGCTTTTAAACTAACTGTCCCCTTTACTTCATTCTAGGCTAGGCGCTCAAAAACAGCTGACACGTGAGTATGGCACCCTTTATCTCTGTTATAATGTGATTGTGGCTTGCACTTGTTTAAAAGGCAAGTGTGAGAGATGTTTTAAAGAGACCCAAGGGAAAGATGTCTGACAAACGGTGTTTCACCCCAGGGGGCGTTGGGATTTGCCGTGTCGCAATCGTGTGAGAAGCTGGCCGCCTTTCGGCGATTGTTGTCGGTATTTTGTCGTGTGTGCATTGTTTTACCCTAAAACTTAACTACGTTTAAACTTAATAAACTTTTTTTACCTTAAAACTTAAGCTGTTTTTACCTTAAAACTTAAACTTAAGCTTTAACTAACTGTCCCCTTTACTTCATTCTAGGCTAGGCGCTCAAAAACAGCTGACACGTGGAGTATGGCACCCTTTATCTCTGTATAATGTTGATTGTGGCTTGCACTTGTTTAAAGGCAAGTGTGAGAGAATGTTTTTAAAGAGACCCATGGAAAGATGTCTGACAAACGGTGTTTCACCCCAGGGGGCGTTGGGATTTGCCGTGTCGGCAATCGTGTGAGAAGCTGGCCGCCTCTCGGGCGATTGTTGTCGGTATTTTGTCGTGTGTGCATTGTTTTACCCTAAAACTTAACTACGTTTAAAACTTAATAAACTTTTTTTACCTTAAAACTTAAGCTGTTTTTACCTTAAAACTTAAACTTAAGCTTTAAACTAACTGTCCCCTTTACTTCATTCTAGGCTAGGCGCTCAAAAACAGCTGACACGTGAGTATGGCACCCTTTATCTCTGTTATAATGTTGATTGTGGCTTGCACTTGTTTAAAGGCAAGTGTGAGAGAGATGTTTTTAAAGAGACCCAAGGAAAGATGTCTGACAAACAGTGTTTCACCCCAGGGGGCGTTGGGATTGCCGTGTCCGGCAATCGTGTGAGAAGCTGGCCGCCTTTCGGGCGATTGTTGTCGGTATTTTGTCGTGTGTGCATTGTTTTACCCTAAAACTTAACTACGTTTAAACTTAATAAACTTTTTTTACCTTAAAACTTAAGCTGTTTTTACCTTAAAACTTAAACTTAAGCTTTAAACTAACTGTCCCCTTTACTTCATTCTAGGCTAGCGCTCAAAAACAGCTGACACGTGAGTATGGCACCCTTTATCTCTGTTATAATGTTGATTGTGGCTTGCACTTGTTTAAAGGCAAGTGTGAGAGAGATGTTTTTAAAGAGACCCAAGGGAAAGATGTCTGACAAACGGGTGTTTCACCCCAGGGGGCGTTGGGATTTGCCCGTGTCGGCAATCGTGTGAGAAGCTGGCCGCCTTTCGGGCGATTGTTGTCGGTATTTTGTCGTGTGTGCATTGTTTTACCCTAAAACTTAACTACGTTTAAACTTAATAAACTTTTTTTACTTAAAACTTAAGCTTTTTACTTAAACTTAAGCTGTTTTACCTAAAACTAAACTTAAGCTTTAAACTAACTGTCCCCTTTACTTCATTCTAGGCTAGGCGCTCAAAAAACAGCTGACACGTGAGTATGGCACCCTTTATCTCTGTTATAATGTTGATTGTGGCTTGCACTTGTTTAAGGCAAGTGTGAGAGAGATGTTTTAAAGAGACCCAAGGGAAAGATGTCTGACAAACGGGTGTTTCACCCCAGGGGCGTTGGGATTTGCCGTGTCGGCAATCGTGTGAGAAGCTGGCCGCCTTTCGGGCGATTGTTGTCGGTATTTTGTCGTGTGTGCATTGTTTTACCTAAAACTTAACTACGTTTAAACTTAATAAACTTTTTTTACCTTAAAACTTAAGCTGTTTTTACCTTAAAACTTAAACTTAAGCTTTAAACTAACTGTCCCCTTTACTTCATTCTAGGCTAGGCGCTCAAAAACAGCTGACACGTGAGTATGGCACCCTTTATCTCTGTTATAATGTTGATTGTGGCTTGCACTTGTTTAAAGGCAAGTGTGAGAGAGATGTTTTTAAGAGACCCAAGGGAAAGATGTCTGACAAACGGGTGTTTCACCCCAGGGGGCGTTGGATTTGCCATGTCGGCAATCGTGTGAGAAGCTGGCCGCCTTTCGGGCGATTGTTGTCGGTATTTTGTCGTGTGTGCATTGTTTTACCCTAAAACTTAACTACGTTTAAACTTAATAAACTTTTTTTACCTTAAAACTTAAGCTGTTTTTACCTTAAAACTTAAACTTAAGCTTTAAACTAACTGTTCCCTTTACTTCATTCTAGGCTAGGCGCTCAAAAACAGCTGACACGTGAGTATGGCACCCTTTATCTCTGTTATAATGTTGATTGTGGCTTGCACTTGTTTAAAGGCAAGTGTGAGAGAGATGTTTTTAAAGAGACCCAAGGGAAAGATGTCTGACAAACGGGTGTTTCACCCCAGGGGGCGTTGGGATTTGCCGTGTCGGCAATCGTGTGAGAAGCTGGCCGCCTTTCCGGGCGATTGTTGTCGGTATTTTGTCGTGTGTGCATTGTTTTACCCTAAAACTTAACTACGTTTAAACTTAATAAACTTTTTTTACCTTAAAACTTAAGCTGTTTTTACCTTAAAACTTAAACTTAAGCTTTAAACTAACTGTCCCCTTTACTTCATTCTAGGCTAGGCGCTCAAAAACAGCTGACACGTGAGTATGGCACCCTTTATCTCTGTTATAATGTTGATTGTGGCTTGCACTTGTTTAAAGGCAAGTGTGAGAGAGATGTTTTTAAAGAGACCCAAGGGAAATATGTCTGACAAACGGGTGTTTCACCCCAGGGGGCGTTGGGATTTGCCGTGTCGGCAATCGTGTGAGAAGCTGGCGCCTTTCGGGCGATTGTTGTCTTTTGTCGTGTGCGCATTGTTTTTTACCCTAAAACTTAACTACGTTTAAACTTAATAAACTTTTTTTACCTTAAAACTTAAGCTGTTTTTACCTTAAAACTTAAACTTAAGCTTTAAACTAACTGTCCCCTTAACTTCATTCTAGGCTAGGCGCTCAAAAACAGCTGACACGTGAGTATGGCACCCTTTATCTCTGTTATAATGTTGATTGTGGCTTGCACTTGTTTAAAGGCAAGTGTGAGAGAGATGTTTTTAAAGAGACCCAAGGGAAAGATGTCTGACAAACGGGTGTTTCACCCCAGGGGGCGTTGGGATTTGCCGTGTCGGCAATCGTGTGAGAAGCTGGCCGCCTTTCGGGCGATTGTTGTCGGTATTTTGTCGTGTGTGCATTGTTTTACCCTAAAACTTAACTACGTTTAAACTTAATAAACTTTTTTTACCTTAAAACTTAAGCTGTTTTTACCTTAAAACTTAAACTTAAGCTTTAAACTAACTGTCCCCTTTACTTCATTCTAGGCTAGGCGCTCAAAAACAGCTGACACGTGAGTATGGCACCCTTTATCTCTGTTATAATGTTGATTGTGGCTTGCACTTGTTTAAAGGCAAGTGTGAGAGAGATGTTTTTAAAGAGACCCAAGGGAAAGATGTCTGACAAACGGGTGTTTCACCCCAGGGGGCGTTGGGATTTGCCGTGTCGGCAATCGTGTGAGAAGCTGGCCGCCTTTCGGGCGATTGTTGTCGGTATTTTGTCGTGTGTGCATTGTTTTACCCTAAAACTTAACTACGTTTAAACTTAATAAACTTTTTTTACCTTAAAACTTAAGCTGTTTTTACCTTAAAACTTAAACTTAAGCTTTAAACTAACTGTCCCCTTTACTTCATTCTAGGCTAGGCGCTCAAAAACAGCTGACACGTGAGTATGGCACCCTTTATCTCTGTTATAATGTTGATTGTGGCTTGCACTTGTTTAAAGGCAAGTGTGAGAGAGATGTTTTTAAAGAGACCCAAGGGAAAGATGTCTGACAAACGGGTGTTTCACCCCAGGGGGCGTTGGGATTTGCCGTGTCGGCAATCGTGTGAGAAGCTGGCCGCCTTTCGGGCGATTGTTGTCGGTATTTTGTCGTGTGTGCATTGTTTTACCCTAAAACTTAACTACGTTTAAACTTAATAAACTTTTTTTACCTTAAAACTTAAGCTGTTTTTACCTTAAAACTTAAACTTAAGCTTTAAACTAACTGTCCCCTTTACTTCATTCTAGGCTAGGCGCTCAAAAACAGCTGACACGTGAGTATGGCACCCTTTATCTCTGTTATAATGTTGATTGTGGCTTGCACTTGTTTAAAGGCAAGTGTGAGAGAGATGTTTTTAAAGAGACCCAAGGGAAAGATGTCTGACAAACGGGTGTTTCACCCCAGGGGGCGTTGGGATTTGCCGTGTCGGCAATCGTGTGAGAAGCTGGCCGCCTTTCGGGCGATTGTTGTCGGTATTTTGTCGTGTGTGCATTGTTTTACCCTAAAACTTAACTACGTTTAAACTTAATAAACTTTTTTTACCTTAAAACTTAAGCTGTTTTTACCTTAAAACTTAAACTTAAGCTTTAAACTAACTGTCCCCTTTACTTCATTCTAGGCTAGGCGCTCAAAAACAGCTGACACGTGAGTATGGCACCCTTTATCTCTGTTATAATGTTGATTGTGGCTTGCACTTGTTTAAAGGCAAGTGTGAGAGAGATGTTTTTAAAGAGACCCAAGGGAAAGATGTCTGACAAACGGGTGTTTCACCCCAGGGGGCGTTGGGATTTGCCGTGTCGGCAATCGTGTGAGAAGCTGGCCGCCTTTCGGGCGATTGTTGTCGGTATTTTGTCATGTGTCCATTGTTTTACCCTAAAACTTAACTACGTTTAAACTTAATAAACTTTTTTTACCTTAAAACTTAAGCTGTTTTTACCTTAAAACTTAAACTTAAGCTTTAAACTAACTGTCCCCTTTACTTCATTCTAGGCTAGGTGCTCAAAAACAGCTGACACGTGAGTATGGCACCCTTTATCTCTGTTATAATGTTGATTGTGGCTTGCACTTGTTTAAAGGCAAGTGTGAGAGAGATGTTTTTAAAGAGACCCAAGGGAAAGATGTCTGACAAACGGGTGTTTCACCCCAGGGGGCGTTGGGATTTGCCGTGTCGGCAATCGTGTGAGAAGCTGGCCGCCTTTCGGGCGATTGTTGTCGGTATTTTGTCGTGTGTGCATTGTTTTACCCTAAAACTTAACTACGTTTAAACTTAATAAACTTTTTTTACCTTAAAACTTAAGCTGTTTTTACCTTAAAACTTAAACTTAAGCTTTAAACTAACTGTCCCCTTTACTTCATTCTAGGCTAGGCGCTCAAAAACAGCTGACACGTGAGTATGGCACCCTTTATCTCTGTTATAATGTTGATTGTGGCTTGCACTTGTTTAAAGGCAAGTGTGAGAGAGATGTTTTTAAAGAGACCCAAGGGAAAGATGTCTGACAAACGGGTGTTTCACCCCAGGGGGCGTTGGGATTTGCCGTGTCGGCAATCGTGTGAGAAGCTGGCCGCCTTTCGGGCGATTGTTGTCGGTATTTTGTCGTGTGTGCATTGTTTTACCCTAAAACTTAACTACGTTTAAACTTAATAAACTTTTTTTACCTTAAAACTTAAGCTGTTTTTACCTTAAAACTTAAACTTAAGCTTTAAACTAACTGTCCCCTTTACTTCATTCTAGGCTAGGCGCTCAAAAACAGCTGACACGTGAGTATGGCACCCTTTATCTCTGTTATAATGTTGATTGTGGCTTGCACTTGTTTAAAGGCAAGTGTGAGAGAGATGTTTTTAAAGAGACCCAAGGGAAAGATGTCTGACAAACGGGTGTTTCACCCCAGGGGGCGTTGGGATTTGCCGTGTCGGCAATCGTGTGAGAAGCTGGCCGCCTTTCGGGCGATTGTTGTCGGTATTTTGTCGTGTGTGCATTGTTTTACCCTAAAACTTAACTACGTTTAAACTTAATAAACTTTTTTTACCTTAAAACTTAAGCTGTTTTTACCTTAAAACTTAAACTTAAGCTTTAAACTAACTGTCCCCTTTACTTCATTCTAGGCTAGGCGCTCAAAAACAGCTGACACGTGAGTATGGCACCCTTTATCTCTGTTATAATGTTGATTGTGTCTTGCACTTGTTTAAAGGCAAGTGTGAGAGAGATGTTTTTAAAGAGACCCAAGGGAAAGATGTCTGACAAACGGGTGTTTCACCCCAGGGGGCGTTGGGATTTGCCGTGTCGGCAATCGTGTGAGAAGCTGGCCGCCTTTCGGGCGATTGTTGTCGGTATTTTGTCGTGTGTGCATTGTTTTACCCTAAAACTTAACTACGTTTAAACTTAATAAACTTTTTTTACCTTAAAACTTAAGCTGTTTTTACCTTAAAACTTAAACTTAAGCTTTAAACTAACTGTCCCCTTTACTTCATTCTAGGCTAGGCGCTCAAAAACAGCTGACACGTGAGTATGGCACCCTTTATCTCTGTTATAATGTTGATTGTGGCTTGCACTTGTTTAAAGGCAAGTGTGAGAGAGATGTTTTTAAAGAGACCCAAGGGAAAGATGTCTGACAAACGGGTGTTTCACCCCAGGGGGCGTTGGGATTTGCCGTGTCGGCAATCGTGTGAGAAGCTGGCCGCCTTTCGGGCGATTGTTGTCGGTATTTTGTCGTGTGTGCATTGTTTTACCCTAAAACTTAACTACGTTTAAACTTAATAAACTTTTTTTACCTTAAAACTTAAGCTGTTTTTACCTTAAAACTTAAACTTAAGCTTTAAACTAACTGTCCCCTTTACTTCATTCTAGGCTAGGCGCTCAAAAACAGCTGACACGTGAGTATGGCACCCTTTATCTCTGTTATAATGTTGATTGTGGCTTGCACTTGTTTAAAGGCAAGTGTGAGAGAGATGTTTTTAAAGAGACCCAAGGGAAAGATGTCTGACAAACGGGTGTTTCACCCCAGGGGGCGTTGGGATTTGCCGTGTCGGCAATCGTGTGAGAAGCTGGCCGCCTTTCGGGCGATTGTTGTCGGTATTTTGTCGTGTGTGCATTGTTTTACCCTAAAACTTAACTACGTTTAAACTTAATAAACTTTTTTTACCTTAAAACTTAAGCTGTTTTTACCTTAAAACTTAAACTTAAGCTTTAAACTAACTGTCCCCTTTACTTCATTCTAGGCTAGGCGCTCAAAAACAGCTGACACGTGAGTATGGCACCCTTTATCTCTGTTATAATGTTGATTGTGGCTTGCACTTGTTTAAAGGCAAGTGTGAAAGAGATGTTTTTAAAGAGACCCAAGGGAAAGATGTCTGACAAACGGGTGTTTCACCCCAGGGGGCGTTGGGATTTGCCGTGTCGGCAATCGTGTGAGAAGCTGGCCGCCTTTCGTGCGATTGTTGTCGGTATTTTGTCGTGTGTGCATTGTTTTACCCTAAAACTTAACTACGTTTAAACTTAATAAACTTTTTTTACCTTAAAACTTAAGCTGTTTTTACCTTAAAACTTAAACTTAAGCTTTAAACTAACTGTCCCCTTTACTTCATTCTAGGCTAGGCGCTCAAAAACAGCTGACACGTGAGTATGGCACCCTTTATCTCTGTTATAATGTTGATTGTGGCTTGCACTTGTTTAAAGGCAAGTGTGAGAGAGATGTTTTTAAAGAGACCCAAGGGAAAGATGTCTGACAAACGGGTGTTTCACCCCAGGGGGCGTTGGGATTTGCCGTGTCGGCAATCGTGTGAGAAGCTGGCCGCCTTTCGGGCGATTGTTGTCGGTATTTTGTCGTGTGTGCATTGTTTTACCCTAAAACTTAACTACGTTTAAACTTAATAAACGTTTTTTACCTTAAAACTTAAGCTGTTTTTACCTTAAAACTTAAACTTAAGCTTTAAACTAACTGTCCCCTTTACTTCATTCTAGGCTAGGCGCTCAAAAACAGCTGACACGTGAGTATGGCACCCTTTATCTCTGTTATAATGTTGATTGTGGCTTGCACTTGTTTAAAGGCAAGTGTGAGAGAGATGTTTTTAAAGAGACCCAAGGGAAAGATGTCTGACAAACGGGTGTTTCACCCCAGGGGGCGTTGGGATTTGCCGTGTCGGCAATCGTGTGAGAAGCTGGCCGCCTTTCGGGCGATTGTTGTCGGTATTTTGTCGTGTGTGCATTGTTTTACCTTAAAACTTAACTACGTTTAAACTTAATAAACTTTTTTTACCTTAAAACTTAAGCTGTTTTTACCTTAAAACTTAAACTTAAGCTTTAAACTAACTGTCCCCTTTACTTCATTCTAGGCTAGGCGCTCAAAAACAGCTGACACGTGAGTATGGCACCCTTTATCTCTGTTATAATGTTGATTGTGGCTTGCACTTGTTTAAAGGCAAGTGTGAGAGAGATGTTTTTAAAGAGACCCAAGGGAAAGATGTCTGACAAACGGGTGTTTCACCCCAGGGGGCGTTGGGATTTGCCGTGTCGGCAATCGTGTGAGAAGCTGGCCGCCTTTCGGGCGATTGTTGTCGGTATTTTGTCGTGTGTGCATTGTTTTACCTTAAAACTTAACTACGTTTAAACTTAATAAACTTTTTTTACCTTAAAACTTAAGCTGTTTTTACCTTAAAACTTAAACTTAAGCTTTAAACTAACTGTCCCCTTTACTTCATTCTAGGCTAGGCGCTCAAAAAACAGCTGACACGTGAGTATGGCACCCTTTATCTCTGTTATAATGTTGATTGTGGCTTGCACTTGTTTAAAGGCAAGTGTGAGAGAGATGTTTTTAAAGAGACCCAAGGGAAAGATGTCTGACAAACGGGTGTTTCACCCCAGGGGGCGTTGGGATTTGCCGTGTCGGCAATCGTGTGAGAAGCTGGCCGCCTTTCGGGCGATTGTTGTCGGTATTTTGTCGTGTGTGCATTGTTTTACCTTAAAACTTAACTACGTTTAAACTTAATAAACTTTTTTTACCTTAAAACTTAAGCTGTTTTTACCTTAAAACTTAAACTTAAGCTTTAAACTAACTGTCCCCTTTACTTCGTTCTAGGCTAGGCGCTCAAAAACAGCTGACACGTGAGTATGGCACCCTTTATCTCTGTTATAATGTTGATTGTGGCTTGCACTTGTTTAAAGGCAAGTGTGAGAGAGATGTTTTTAAAGAGACCCAAGGGAAAGATGTCTGACAAACGGGTGTTTCACCCCAGGGGGCGTTGGGATTTGCCGTGTCGGCAATCGTGTGAGAAGCTGGCCGCCTTTCGGGCGATTGTTGTCGGTATTTTGTCGTGTGTGCATTGTTTTACCCTAAAACTTAACTACGTTTAAACTTAATAAACTTTTTTTACCTTAAAACTTAAACTTAAGCTTTAAACTAACTGTCCCCTTTACTTCATTCTAGGCTAGGCGCTCAAAAACAGCTGACACGTGAGTATGGCACCCTTTATCTCTGTTATAATGTTGATTGTGGCTTGCACTTGTTTAAAGGCAAGTGTGAGAGAGATGTTTTTAAAGAGACCCAAGGGAAAGATGTCAGACAAACGGGTGTTTCACCCCAGGGGGCGTTGGGATTTGCCGTGTCGGCAATCGTGTGAGAAGCTGGCCGCCTTTCGGGCGATTGTTGTCGGTATTTTGTCGTGTGTGCATTGTTTTACCTTAAAACTTAACTACGTTTAAACTTAATAAACTTTTTTTACCTAAAAACTTAAGCTGTTTTTACCTTAAAACTTAAACTTAAGCTTTAAACTAACTGTCCCCTTTACTTCGTTCTAGGCTAGGCGCTCAAAAACAGCTGACACGTGAGTATGGCACCCTTTATCTCTGTTATAATGTTGATTGTGGCTTGCACTTGTTTAAAGGCAAGTGTGAGAGAGATGTTTTTAAAGAGACCCAAGGGAAAGATGTCTGACAAACGGGTGTTTCACCCCAGGGGGCGTTGGGATTTGCCGTGTCGGCAATCGTGTGAGAAGCTGGCCGCCTTTCGGGCGATTGTTGTCGGTATTTTGTCGTGTGTGCATTGTTTTACCTTAAAACTTAACTACGTTTAAACTTAATAAACTTTTTTTACCTTAAAACTTAAGCTGTTTTTACCTTAAAACTTAAACTTAAGCTTTAAACTAACTGTCCCCTTTACTTCATTCTAGGCTAGGCGCTCAAAAACAGCTGACACGTGAGTATGGCACCCTTTATCTCTGTTATAATGTTGATTGTGGCTTGCACTTGTTTAAAGGCAAGTGTGAGAGAGATGTTTTTAAAGAGACCCAAGGGAAAGATGTCTGACAAACGGGTGTTTCACCCCAGGGGGCGTTGGGATTTGCCGTGTCGGCAATCGTGTGAGAAGCTGGCCGCCTTTCGGGCGATTGTTGTCGGTATTTTGTCGTGTGTGCATTGTTTTACCTTAAAACTTAACTACGTTTAAACTTAATAAACTTTTTTTACCTTAAAACTTAAGCTGTTTTTACCTTAAAACTTAAACTTAAGCTTTAAACTAACTGTCCCCTTTACTTCGTTCTAGGCTAGGCGCTCAAAAACAGCTGACACGTGAGTATGGCACCCTTTATCTCTGTTATAATGTTGATTGTGGCTTGCACTTGTTTAAAGGCAAGTTTGAGAGAGATGTTTTTAAAGAGACCCAAGGGAAAGATGTCTGACAAACGGGTGTTTCACCCCAGGGGGCGTTGGGATTTGCCGTGTCGGCAATCGTGTGAGAAGCTGGCCGCCTTTCGGGCGATTGTTGTCGGTATTTTGTCGTGTGTGCATTGTTTTACCTTAAAACTTAACTACGTTTAAACTTAATAAACTTTTTTTACCTTAAAACTTAAGCTGTTTTTACCTTAAAACTTAAACTTAAGCTTTAAACTAACTGTCCCCTTTACTTCATTCTAGGCTAGGCGCTTAAAAACAGCTGACACTTGAGTATGGCACCCTTTATCTCTGTTATAATGTTGATTGTGGCTTGCACTTGTTTAAAGGCAAGTGTGAGAGAGATGTTTTTAAAGAGACCCAAGGGAAAGATGTCTGACAAACGGGTGTTTCACCCCAGGGGGCATTGGGATTTGCCATGTCGGCAATCGTGTGAGAAGCTGGCCGCCTTTCGGGCGATTGTTGTCGGTATTTTGTCGTGTGTGCATTGTTTTACCTTAAAACTTAACTACGTTTAAACTTAATAAACTTTTTTTACCTTAGCTTTAAACTAACTGTCCCCTTTACTTCATTCTAGGCTAGGCGCTCAAACAGATGTTTTTAAAGAGACCCAAGGGAAAGATGTCTGACAAACGGGTGTTTCACCCCAGGGGGCGTTGGGATTTGCCATGTCGGCAATCGTGTGAGAAGCTGGCCGCCTTTCGGGCGATTGTTGTCGGTATTTTGTCGTGTGTGCATTGTTTTACCTTAAAACTTAACTACGTTTAAACTTAATAAACTTTTTTTACCTTAAAACTTAAGCTGTTTTTACCTTAAAACTTAAACTTAAGCTTTAAACTAACTGTCCCCTTTACTTCATTCTAGGCTAGGCGCTCCGAACAGCTGACACGTGAGTATGGCACCCTTTATCTCTGTTATAATGTTGTGTGTGGCTTGCACTTGTTTAAAGGCAAGTGTGAGAGAGATGTTTTTAAAGAGATCCAAGGGAAAGATGTCTGACAAACGGGTGTTTCACCCCAGGGGGCGTTGAGATTTGCCGTGGCGGCAATCGTTTTAGAAGTTGGCCGCCTTTCGGGCGATTGTTAGCGTCAACACAAGGTGGCAAGGGTCGGGATTTTGTCGTGTGTGCATTGTTTTACCTTAAAACTTAACTATGTTTAAACTTAAACTTTTTTACCTTAAAACTTAAACTGTTTTTACCTTAAAACTTAAACTTAAGCTTTAAACTAACTGTCCCCTTTACTTCATTCTAGGCTAGGCTAGGCGCTCTAAACAGCTGACACGTGAGTATGGCACCCTTTATCTCTGTTATAATGTTGTGTGTGGCTTGCACTTGTTTAAAGGCAAGTGTGAGAGAGATGTTTTTAAAGAGACCCAAGGGAAAGATGTCTGACAAACGGGTGTTTCACCCCAGGGGGCGTTGGGATTTGCCGTGGCGGCAATCGTGTGAGAAGTTGGCCGCCTTTCGGGCGATTGTTAGCGTCAACACAAGGTGGCAAGGGTCGGGATTTTGTCGTGTGTGCATTGTTTTACCTTAAAACTTAACTATGTTTAAACTTAAACTTTTTTACCTTAAAACTTAAACTGTTTTTAGCTTAAAACTTAAACTTAAGCTTTAAAATAACTGTCCCCTTAACTTCATTCTAGGCTAGGCGCTCCGAACAGCTGACACGTGAGTATGGCACCCTTTATCTCTGTTATAATGTTGTGTGTGGCTTGCACTTGTTTAAAGGCAAGTGTGAGAGAGATGTTTTTAAAGAGATCCAAGGGAAAGATGTCTGACAAACGGGTGTTTCACCCAAGGGGGCGTTGAGATTTGCCGTGGCGGCAATCGTGTGAGAAGTTGGCCGCCTTTCGGGCGATTGTTAGCGTCAACACAAGGTGGCAAGGGTCGGGATTTTGTCGTGTGTGCATTGTTTTACCTTAAAACTTAACTATGTTTAAACTTAAACTTTTTTACCTTAAAACTTAAACTGTTTTTACCTTAAAACTTAAACTTAAGCTTTAAACTAACTGTCCCCTTTACTTCATTCTAGGCTAGGCTAGGCGCTCTAAACAGCTGACACGTGAGTATGGCACCCTTTATCTCTGTTATAATGTTGTGTGTGGCTTGCACTTGTTTAAAGGCAAGTGTGAGAGAGATGTTTTTAAAGAGACCCAAGGGAAAGATGTCTGACAAACGGGTGTTTCACCCCAGGGGGCGTTGGGATTTGCCGTGGCGGCAATCGTGTGAGAAGTTGGCCGCCTTTCGGGCGATTGTTAGCGTCAACACAAGGTGGCAAGGGTCGGGATTTTGTCGTGTGTGCATTGTTTTACCTTAAAACTTAACTATGTTTAAACTTAAACTTTTTTACCTTAAAACTTAAACTGTTTTTAGCTTAAAACTTAAACTTAAGCTTTAAAATAACTGTCCCCTTAACTTCATTCTAGGCTAGGCGCTCCGAACAGCTGACACGTGAGTATGGCACCCTTTATCTCTGTTATAATGTTGTGTGTGGCTTGCACTTGTTTAAAGGCAAGTGTGAGAGAGATGTTTTTAAAGAGATCCAAGGGAAAGATGTCTGACAAACGGGTGTTTCACCCAAGGGGGCGTTGAGATTTGCCGTGGCGGCAATCGTGTGAGAAGTTGGCCGCCTTTCGGCCGATTGTTAGCGTCAACACAAGGTGGCAAGGGTCGGGATTTTGTCGTGTGTGCATTGTTTTACCTTAAAACTTAACTATGTTTAAACACAAACTTTTTTAGCTTAAAACTTAAACTTAAGCTTTAAAATAACTGTCCCCTTAACTTCATTCTAGGCTAGGCGCTCCGAACAGCTGACACGTGAGTATGGCACCCTTTATCTCTGTTATAATGTTGTGTGTGGCTTGCACTTGTTTAAAGGCAAGTGTGAGAGAGATGTTTTTAAAGAGACCCAAGGGAAAGATGTCTGACAAACGGGTGTTTCACCCCAGGGGGCGCTGGGATTTGCCGTGGCGGCAATCGTGTGAGAAGTTGGCCGCCTTTTGGGCGATTGTTAGCGTCAACACAAGGTGGCAAGGGTCGGGATTTTGTCGTGTGTGCATTGTTTTACCTTAAAACTTAACTATGTTTAAACTTAAACTTTTTAACCTTAAAACTTAAACTGTTTTACCTTAAAACTTAAACTGTCTTTACCTTAAACTTAACCTTAAACTTAAGCTTTAAACTAACTGTCCCCTTTACTTCATTCTAGGCTAGGCTAGGCGCTCCGAACAGCTGACACGTGAGTATGGCACCCTTTATCTCTGTTATAATGTTGTGTGTGGCTTGCACTTGTTTTAAGGCAAGTGTGAGAGAGATGTTTTTAAAGAGACCGAAGGGAAAGATGTCTGACAAACGAGTGTTTCACCCCAGGGGGCGTTGGGATTTGCCGTGGCGGCAATCGTGTGAAAAGTTGGCCGCCTTTCGGGCGATTGTTAGCGTCAACACAATTTGGTAAGGGTCGGGTTTTTGTCGTGTGTGCTTTGTTTTACCTTAAAACTTAACTATGTTTAAACTCAAACTTTTTTACCTTAAACTTAAACTGTTTTTACCTTAAAGCTTAAACTGTTTTACCTTAAACTTAACCGTAAACTTAAGCTTTAAACTAACTGTCCCCTTTACTTCATTCTAGGCTAGGCTAGGCGCTCCGAACAGCTGACACGTGAGTATGGCACCCTTTATCTATGTTATAATGTTGTGTGTGACTTGCACTTGTTTAAAGGCAAGTGTGAGAGAGATGTTTTTAAAGAGACCCAAGGGAAAGATGTCTGACAAACGGGTGTTTCACCCCAGGGGGCGTTGGGATTTGCCGTGGCGGCAATCCTGTGAGAAGTTGGCCGCCTTTCGGGCGATTGTTAGCGTCAACACAAGGTGGTAAGGGTCGGGTTTTTGTCGTGTGTGCTTTGTTTTACCTTAAAACTTAACTATGTTTAAACTCAAACTTGTTTACCTTAAAACTTAAACTGTTTTTAGCTTAAAACTTAAACTTAAGCTTTAAAATAACTGTCCCCTTAACTTCATTCTAGGCTAGGCGCTCCGAACAGCTGACACGTGAGTATGGCACCCTTTATCTCTGTTATAATGTTGTGTGTGGCTTGCACTTGTTTAAAGGCAAGTGTGAGAGAGATGTTTTTAAAGAGATCCAAGGGAAAGATGTCTGACAAACGGGTGTTTCACCCCAGGGGGCGTTGAGATTTGCCGTGGCGGCAATCGTGTGAGAAGTTGGCCGCCTTTCGGGCGATTGTTAGCGTCAACACAAGGTGGCAAGGGTCGGGATTTTGTCGTGTGTGCATTGTTTTACCTTAAAACTTAACTATGTTTAAACACAAACTTTTTTAGCTTAAAACTTAAACTTAAGCTTTAAAATAACTGTCCCCTTAACTTCATTCTAGGCTAGGCGCTCCGAACAGCTGACACGTGAGTATGGCACCCTTTATCTCTGTTATAATGTTGTGTGTGGCTTGCACTTGTTTAAAGGCAAGTGTGAGAGAGATGTTTTTAAAGAGACCCAAGGGAAAGATGTCTGACAAACGGGTGTTTCACCCCAGGGGGCGTTGGGATTTGCCGTGGCGGCAATCGTGTGAGAAGTTGGCCGCCTTTTGGGCGATTGTTAGCGTCAACACAAGGTGGCAAGGGTCGGGATTTTGTCGTGTGTGCATTGTTTTACCTTAAAACTTAACTATGTTTAAACTTAAACTTTTTAACCTTAAAACTTAAACTGTTTTACCTTAAAACTTAAACTGTCTTTACCTTAAACTTAACCTTAAACTTAAGCTTTAAACTAACTGTCCCCTTTACTTCATTCTAGGCTAGGCTAGGCGCTCCGAACAGCTGACACGTGAGTATGGCACCCTTTATCTCTGTTATAATGTTGTGTGTGGCTTGCACTTGTTTTAAGGCAAGTGTGAGAGAGATGTTTTTAAAGAGACCGAAGGGAAAGATGTCTGACAAACGGGTGTTTCACCCCAGGGGGCGTTGGGATTTGCCGTGGCGGCAATCGTGTGAAAAGTTGGCCGCCTTTCGGGCGATTGTTAGCGTCAACACAATTTGGTAAGGGTCGGGTTTTTGTCGTGTGTGCTTTGTTTTACCTTAAAACTTAACTATGTTTAAACTCAAACTTTTTTACCTTAAACTTAAACTGTTTTTACCTTAAAGCTTAAACTGTTTTACCTTAAACTTAACCGTAAACTTAAGCTTTAAACTAACTGTCCCCTTTACTTCATTCTAGGCTAGGCTAGGCGCTCCGAACAGCTGACACGTGAGTATGGCACCCTTTATCTATGTTATAATGTTGTGTGTGACTTGCACTTGTTTAAAGGCAAGTGTGAGAGAGATGTTTTTAAAGAGACCCAAGGGAAAGATGTCTGACAAACGGGTGTTTCACCCCAGGGGGCGTTGGGATTTGCCGTGGCGGCAATCCTGTGAGAAGTTGGCCGCCTTTCGGGCGATTGTTAGCGTCAACATAAGGTGGTAAGGGTCGGGTTTTTGTCGTGTGTGCTTTGTTTTACCTTAAAACTTAACTATGTTTAAACTCAAACTTTTTTACCTTAAACTTAAACTGTTTTACCTTAAAACTTAAAATGTTTTTACCTTAAAACTTAAACTGTTTTTACCTTAAACTTAACTTTAAACTTAAGCTTTAAACTAACTGTCCCCTTTACTTCATTCTAGGCTAGGCTAGGCACTCCGAACAGCTGACACGTGAGTTTGCACCCTTTATCTCTGTTATAATGTTGTGTGTGGCTTGCACTTGTTTAAAGGCAAGTGTGAGAGAGATATTTTTAAAGAGACCCAAGGGAAAGATGTCTGACAAACGGGTGTTTCACCCCAGGGGGCGTTGGGATTTGCCGTGGCGGCAATCGTGTGAAAAGTTGGCCGCCTTTCGGGCGATTGTTAGCGTCAACACAAGGTGGTAAGGGTCGGGTTTTTGTCGTGTGTGCTTTGTTTTACCTTAAAACTTAACTATGTTTAAACTCAAACGATCATCTATTCAATTATTCTAGTCATATTTATTTACTAAAAAACAATGTTGCGAGGCAGTACAAAGAATAATTGAATAGATGATCACATAAGGAAAATGAATGCAACAGTGTTATATCTTAGAAGTTATACCAGCAATTTCCTCCTTCTCTCATGCCACCTAGGATAATATTTTTCAACCAATCAATATGGTTTAAATATTTTTATAGAGGATTACATAAGGAACTTTCCTGCCAAATTATTCAGAAATAAGAGAATACCTTCAAATTGTGTCACTTTAATTCTTTTCTGATGCCAGGTACCAGTATTCAACAAGAAATGTATGCTTTCAGAACACCCCGAATGGACATAGAACATGACGAACCCTTTCCGAACGCATCCAGAATGCCGGTGAAGTCTTTCTGAATGCCGGTTAAGTCCGCAAACTTTCTATAAATAAGGGAGCTTCTGTCAGTACAGTTCATTTGTTTGCTGGCTTCCAACCTGTCAACATCTCTGAAGAGGAACAGCAGCATGAATCAGTTAGTACATCAACTCGAGGCGCTTGCTGTGCGAAGAGAAGTGAGGGTACTGGTCTTTGCTGCACTATATCCGGCTGGCCGGCATGACATGGCAGTCGCCCAGCAACGCGAGGATGAGGAGAAGAAGGAAGAAAGAGGAAGGAAGAAGACAGTTTGACTGTCACTCTCGATCAGGCTTTGCCTTTTTAATAAATATGGCATACTGATCATATCTACGATTAAAAATAATGAAATTATGGCTGATAAAGCAAGAATTATAAAGTTATCATTAATATCTGTTTTTTGTTTCCTGAATATTTCTAATGGCTATGTCGTGTTGACGCACAGACGCGGCGGCATGCCGGACAAAGGGTGACCACAATAACTAACCTTGATCACTTTGTGCTCAGGTGAGCTTAAAATCCAATCAATGCACTCAGAAATAAGATCTTAAACAGCTTATCTTGAAGATATAGCAGACGGTTTGACAAGTGACGTCACAGGGTCATGACCTGTCAAAAAACCACATTGTACTACTGTTTTCAGTGAATTTAAAACTTGACAGTCCAGAGTTTTGAAAGTGCGTAGATCGGCCTATCAGTTATAGACATCATGAAGTGAGAGGGAATATCACCACAGCGCCTTGTTAAATGCAATGACAATTTGAATAGTGCATTGCCAAATAATATAATTAACTGTTTACAAAGATAACGACCCTGCTCTTGTTCACCTGTCCTTGAAAAATCAACCTTCAACCATTTCCAATATCAACGAGATCGTTGTCAACTGATCACTTTGTACAACTGTATTTTTTTTAAATCAAAGCAACACTCACTATATGTATAACGGAACTTTAAACTAACATCAGGTAGTATATTGGGCTGCCAGACTTCTCGACCCTCCGACTTCTCGACCCCCGTTTTACCAGACTTCTCGACCCCCTATTAAAAAATTTGTAGCCCGAGCGAATGATGATCGATTATACATTATTAAAACTGTTAAATTATAATATGTTTGTTTGTTATGAAATTAAATTAAGATCATTAATGTTTTTATTTATACTTATTATGTTAATTGCGTATTTTTCAGTGCATTTAATGAGGTGTTAAATTCGCACCCGATGCACACAAAGGATGAAACTTATTGTGTTATTTTACTTACTTTTGATGTACGCAGTATGTTTGTCCTTGTTTGTTTTATTTTTTAATAATTAATTGTAATAATTGCATATTATTAATAAAACGACAATTGTCAAATATTTTCCTCATTCCATGTTACTCTGTTCAGAATTGTTGAAGTTTTAATAAACTTGATTTAAATATTGTGCCTTGTGACTTCTGTGTTAAAATGTCAGATCTGTGTTTATCTTGTGAAGAACCTGTGAGACAATTACAACATGGCATCACATGCAATATATGTGATAGATGGCAACATCGTACCTGCAACACCGGTGAGTACTTTTATGTAATATATACTATGCGAAGACTTGCATCCTGACATTGTTATCCCCAAAAAGAGCGCATGTGCAATTGCTCCTTTTCACACAATGTAAATGAGTTGATGAATATGAAACTGATTCTTAATATGATAAGGCTTAATTACGCATTGTCACCAACTAGGGTGAATGTGCAATTGCTCCTTTTCATACAATGTAAATATGATGTTGATGACTATGAAATGTTTTCAAAGTATGAAACATATATAGTCGTGATATGATAGTTCGTATACTATTGGTTATATAGAAAAGAGTAAATACGCATTATCGTTTAAAAGAGTACATGTGCAATTGCTCCTTTTCACACAATGTAAATGAGTTGATGAATATGAAACTGATTCTTAATATGATAAGGCTTAATTACGCATTGTCACCAACTAGGGTGAATGTGCAATTGCTCCTTTTCATACAATGTAAATATGATGTTGATGAATATGAAATGTTCAGTTGTTAACCATAATTGACGACACGCCACTAGTAGAAAGTTTCACCATGGACTTCACCATGGACTTCGAATCAGGTAATTTTAATAAATATATAACTTACCGAGTATAATAGTTATAATAATGGATTTTCATTGCTAAATGTTTTCAAAATATATGCAATTGTAGGCTTTAACTCACTTTCAGTTTTTTAATTTTAAACTTCGGGACAGACCCTAAAATATTAAGTGTTCCCTTCCTCTATTCTTCATATGGATTTTCAGTGCTCAATGTTTACAAAATATACACGATTATGGGATTTAATCAACGGTTTTTTTTTATTTTAAGCTTTGTGAAAGAAGTCTTCCCTTCCACTAGTCTGCATGGCTGTGGATTCCACTGGGCCCAAGCTCTGCAGCGACGGGTCAAAGAGGTCGGTCTGCAGACGACTTATCAACAACGAGAAGGGGTCCATCACCTTATAAGAAAGTTACTAGCCATACCATTCCTTCCCGCGTGTGATATCCCAGGGGCCTTCCAGAAGTTATCAGACAGAGCGGAGTCTTCAGAACCCCTTCGAGCCGTGTTTCAATATGTTAACGACCAATGGTTAGAAAGTTCGATTTGGTCGCCGGAACAGTGGACAGTTTACCGGCAGTCTGTGAGGACTAACAACGACACTGAAGGTATATAAATCTAAAACAGATACAAACAAGAGGGCCATGATGGCCCTGGATCGCTCACCTTAATTATACAATGCAAAACACATCAAGACAATTATTCTGAATGCAACCTCCACATTGCTAACAATATTCTCCTTCATTTGGCCAAGTGATCTATATTTTTTTTACCTGATATGACCCATATTCCAACATGGACTAGATATCATCAAGACAACATTCTGACGTTTCAACTTGCTCAAAGTAAAAATGCGGCCTCCGGAGTTTGAACAATATTTTCCTTTATTGACCTAGTTTCTGATCCAATATGACCCATATTCGAACTTGACCTAGATATAATTCAGACAAACATTCTGACCAAATTTCAAGCTGCTGAAGCAAAAAATGTGGCATCCAAAGAGTTCACAAGATTTTCCTTCAATTTGATCTAGTGACCTAGTTTTTGACCCAGCATGACCCATATTCGAACTTGGCCTACATATCATCAAGAAAAGTATTCTGATAAAGTTTCATCATGCTGAAATTAAAAATGCAGTATCCAGAGTGTTAACAAGATTACCCTTCAATTTGGCCTAGTGACCTAGTTTTTAACCCGGCATGACCCATATCCGAACTTGGCCTAGATATAATTTAGACAAACATTCTGACAAAATTTCAAGCTGCTGAAGCAAAAAATGCGACATCCAAAGTGTTAACAAGATTTTCCTTCAATTTGACCTAGTGATCTAGTTTTTGACCCGGCATGACCCATATTCGAACTTGGCCTAAATATCATTCAGTTCAACATTCTGAACAAATTTCAAGCCGCTGAAGCAAAAATTGACCTAGATATCTTTAAGACAAACATTCTGACAAAATTTCAAGTTGCTGAAGCAAAAAATGCGGCATCCAAAGTGTTAACAAGATTTTCCTTCAATTTAACCTAGTGACCTAGTTTTTGACCCGGCATAACCCATATTCGAACTTGACCTAGATATTTTTAAAACAAACATTCTGACAAAATTTCAAACTGCTTAAGCAAAAATTGCGGCCTCTGGAATGTTAACAAGATTTTCCTTCAATTTGACCTAGTGACCTACTTTTTGACCCGACGTGACCCATGTTCAAACTTGACCTACATATCATTAAGACAAACATTCTGATAAAGTTTCAACATGCTCAAGTTGAAAATGTGGCCTCCAGAGTGTTAACAAGATTTCCCTTCAATTCGACCTAGTGACCTAGTTTTTGACCTCATATGGACCAGTTTCGAACTTGTCCAAGATTTTATGGAGATAAACGTTCTGATAAACTTTCATGAAGATTGGATGCAAAATGTAGCCTGTAGAGTGTTAACAAGCTCAAATGTTGACGACGCACGACGCACGACGCACGACGGACGGACGCCGGACAAAATGTGATCCCAATAGCTCACCTTGCACTTCGTGCATAGGTGAGCTAAAAACATAAAACATATAATAGAGAAACAACAAATGTCTTTAAAAATATAAGTTATGATTAAATGGTACTGTCAAGTACGAGGTTGTAGAAGGTTGTAGAAAAGGGGATGACAAGAAGAAAGCGCCAATTATGAAAAATAGCTCGTATTCAATTCAACTGTTTTTTTAAACTCTAAAATTCAATTTATTTTTTTCAGGCTGGCACAGGCGGTTAAATGCGAAGGCGGGTAGGGGGGCTCTGCCAATGTATGTGCTGCTGCTGATGTTGCTTCAAGAGGCCAAATTAGTGAACATCAACGTACATCTGATCCTCGATCATTCGGTTGGACGTAGGAGACGGCCAACCTACTTGAATATGGACTCTGCCATATTTGACCTTTGGGATCTTTACGACGATCACGATATCCTCTGTGAGGATTTTTTGAGACAGATTGGGGACATTTATGGACAGTAACAATTGTGATATAAATGTAAAAAGTGAATTTTGTTATACTTTATTTTTAGTGTACATATTTTATTTGTTAAGTGTAAATATTTTATTTGTTAATTTTATTTGTTAAGTGTAAATATTTGTTAGGTGTAAATATTTCATTTGTTTTTCTTTTGATATAATTTTATTAAAAAGTTTGATAAAAAAAAATGTTTATTATAATTGAAACCCCAACAGAAAATCTAACGATACTCGTATTCGACAATTTCTCTCCGAGTGGAATTGTCGAAAAGGAAAATAATATAGTCTATTTTCATAAAGTCTTACTAGTACAACTTTTAGACCAAAAAAACCATTATAATCTTCTTTTAACTATACCATAATATAGAAAAACATGTCTCTATATAAATAAACCCTATTATAGTCATATTCGACAATTTCTCTCCGAGTTGAAATGTCGAAAAGGTTAATAACAGAGTCTATTTTCATAAAGTCTTACTAGTACAAGTTTTACACAAAAAACCCAATTATAATCTTTATAAACTTTAAAATACTATAAAAAATCATGTCTCTATATAATAGTCCTATCCGACGATATTTCTAATAGGGGGTCGAGAAGTCTGGTAAAACGGGGGTCGAGAAGTCGGAGGGTCGAGAAGTCTGGCTACCGTATATTGCATACATCTGTCGAGAAACTTGAACTGAATGAAAATAATTTGCCACACATGGGACAACATAAGCCACTTTGAATGAATGTTAGGGTGGTTTATTTCATATTGCCATACGCATCTAACTTCTTCAGCTTTTTACAAAATGTTGGACAAAATGTTGTATGTCCACAATACGTTTTCTTGGTAAATGATAAATTTAAAAGAGTGACGTTATAGACGCGCTATTCTTTTAAAACGTACGACACAAAGAAGAAAATTACATGTACGTGAAGGTATTCTTAAGATGCAAATTGTGATACAATTTCGCAGCGATCAACCTAAAGGTGACCAAACTGTCGGCTGTTGTTGTTTTAACGGGGGACATTTGAGACGTCTAAAAAGTGACGTCAGTGGTATACTTTGAGGTCTCGTAGTTTCAAAACTGTTTTAGATACGAAAAGGTAAGAACAGAATCTTATTAGTCATATGTTGTATTATGGTGAGGAAATTCGAATAGATTTTTTGGAGGCGCCTAAGTTGCACAAATTAAAAACAACAACTTGTTTACATCTTATTAGAAACCAGCATGTACACTCCTTTATTTCAGTGTGCTTAACCAATATGAATCCATAAAGTCTTGTCGTAATTAATTGTAGTAAAATAATTTAGTAAACTCTGACTGAGAAGGTATAGTTTTTACCAGCGGGCCTATAACACAGTACCGAGACGAAACCAGTAGTAGAGGTAGCAATTTTAAACAATTTCTCCATTATAGGCCTACTTGCTACATTTGTATTTCCTATAATCAATGGCATGTACTAATCCAAGTTTCGAAATACATTTTTCACACATAACTTATAATTGGGAAATGAATACTTTCGATTTGGATGTGTCCAAGAAAATGCTTATGGGGCAAAAGTTAAAGACTTTGCTCCACAAGCATTTTTCCTACACTTACACATTCGAAGAATTAAGTAACATTAGTTCATAACTTATCAGTTATGGGTGCAATTGGCCACCAAGTACAGTGTTGAAAACAGTGCATGGAGAGATCATATGGATCATTATGAGCATTCTGAACTCTACCTTTCCCGTTTGTTAAAGACTTTCTGTTTTGGGTGCATGAAATATCTATTTCCGGAACAAAGTGTTCAATATTAGACATGCGGAAAATGCACTATATGGCTTTATGCACTATATGACCGACCGAAGACCAGATCTACCATTTCTTTGCTTTATGCAAGTGACCTTGTTTTGACCCATATGACAAATATCTAACCCTTCGCTCCATAAGCATTTTCTTGGAATCATCCAAACTTAAAGCAGTAATTCACCACTTATCTGTAATGGGTGAATTGTGTTTTCAATTAATGACACAGTGGAAACCATTGCAAGAAGAGTTCAGACTGCTCGTTACGAGGAATCTGAACTCTCCCTCCACTGTTTTCAAATACCTGCTTTATTGGGTGCAGGGAAATGCGGTATTACGGAGCAAAGGGTTAAACAAATACACTCGTGACTTCTTTGTTAACCATTTATTTTTCGTCGGAATCTTCCGGAATATGAAATTGCAGAATAAAAAAAAAAATGTAAAACGTGTAAATGTAAAAAGCGAAAACATAATGGCAACATCAGGCATGATGATTTGTTTCACAATGGCAAATGACTCCGTTTAAACTGAAATGGACAATCTCCGTAAATGCTCGAACATAGTCGTACTTTTCCGTTCCTCTTCGCGAAGATGATAATAACCTTCCATATGTTACTTCTCGGCGCATTAATTTCTAAGCATTTGTTAAACCTATATTGATGTACTCACGCCTCAAGTCTTTCTCTGATGTTCAAACAACATTATAATGGTCTGCCAACTCCGAGAAATGGTATAACTACTATGGCCACAACGATGTCATCATCTGGAATTAATTTATTCTTATTCTCAAAACTATGTATTGAAATCATGGCAAGAAGGAGTTCTGACGGCGGGTTATTCTAGACAGCTGTTTGAAATGGTCTGTCGGCCGGTTATTCTAGGCAGAGCTGTTTGAATATTTCCATGAATCAACACTTATTATATATTGTATATGCGCGTACATTGACCTGTCGCGGTCACGTGACAGATAGGTCAGTGAATATTATATACTTCTTAATAAACTGACATTGTCATGTTTGTCATCATACGACAGGTCAAATTACACGGACGATACGTTTATGTCGGTTATCGTAATACAAGCTTTTACACGTTTATTGAACAATACAAAGGGCAGTATAGCCAGCGTGTGAACACAATATTATTTTACACAAAACTAATACTTGTTAACTAATACATGTACTTTATTAACTGAAAATCTTATAATAGTATATGAATATCATGTACAAGATACAGTTTAAAGGTGCTGAATTCAAGAAAACTTTTCAAACGTTGTCTTGAAATATTTGAATCATAATTCTGCGTTAACATTAGAATAATAATTTCACTTTTCAGTACCATAAACATCTAAATATTGATCGATTATGCTTCCCTTTTACTGGGAAAACATACCCATTAAGCCAATTTGTGTACATTTTCATGACTTTCAATTGACAGTTGTTCAACATTTACTGCTGCTAAAATAGTTATGAACTTCTTATTACTACTTACTGTGTTGTCACTATTAGCAATATTTACAGAACTTTCAACATTACACAATTTTGATCTCAATCTTGAGTTCAGCACCTTTGAATATTGAACATCTGGTATACTGACCTAATCAAGTTTCAACTTGTATTTAGAAACAAGGCCCTTATGGGCATCTGCCAAAACATAATAACACATTAACAATGGAAATAAACAACAACAAAACAAAAGATAAGGCACGAGCCGGAGCAAGGTCATTCCCCCAAACAGTGACTAGATAGGTTCACACAAGTACTCTGAAAATGAAATAACAGAATAAATGTGTAAACAAACCTCTACCACTATGTGGAGGATGAAAATTGATTATATTATATTACTAAATTATCCGAAACAAGACAATGATTTTCTTACAAAAGACTGCCAGTTTCAATCAAAGCTCTTTATTTTCGTTATTCATAATTTTTAAAAATTTGATAATATAAGGATGTTTAAAATACATTAAGCGATCAATTATTCAAATTCTGAGTACTTTACTGACATATTCTTCTCGAACATTCGTTTAATTTGAATTCATCGGTTGAACGGAAATGTAAACGCGAGGACAGGGATTGGAATATATTAAGACAAAAGTAAGATAACTTTACGGCAAGTAACGAATTTATAAACTCTTTGTTGGCAAATCATGCACAAATAGGTCGTATATTCGAACATTCGAATACCAATTTTGGTTTTCGTTGCCATCCCTAGTTGAAAGTAAAATTAATCCAAATATCGTTCCTATCATGTACATGAATTCATCATGCGGCATTTCAACTTACACAGGCAACACTTATTGATTAATTGATTGATTGGGGTTAAACGCCGTTTTCAACAACTGCATATCACGGCAGCCAGTTCACTTGCTCATTCCTTTCCTGGCTTTCTCATACCTGTACTCAACACAACATACTTTCCAAGCAACTGGCTGCTTTTCCACATAGACTGTTAGCCCATTGGTGAATGACGCATGTCACAGTGACTTTTGTCAAACGCCGGAAAGAATATTGCCCGAGCTGGGATTCGAACTTACAACTCCTGCATTGACAGCCCGTGTCGCTACCGACTGAGGAACACTTATAGGTCAGCGAAAGATATACAAGCTTACACGTTTGTTGAGAAATACAATGGGCTTCATATCCACGATTATACAATGATCACGCATATAAAAAGTAAACATAAGTAACACGAAAATACAAATATTAGCATACTTTTCTTTTATCAAAAATCCACTGGCACCGAAGTAACAAACTGATGTAATAGTTAACCCTTTCGCACCTGCAGACGCATTTTGACGCGATAGCAGCAGACGACTTTTAAAAAAATTGTGACCAAAGGTGAAATTGCTCATGATAAGCAATTTCACCTTTGGCCACAATGTTTTCAACTTTATTTAACAATTAAGCTATCTTCTATGGAGATTGTTCAGGTTTTTGTCACCATTTTTTCAAAGTCGTCTAGTGCAAATTTGTTGTATGTTGGAAAGGGTTAATGTGAGCTTTAAAAAAGATAAATGGCGATCAATATGAGAAAACACTAAGAAATCGAACACGCAATAATCCATCTGTTTACCAAAGGCTAATCGCCTATCTCCATCCAGCTTCAATTTCTATAAATAGATTATCAAGGCCGAGAATACGCCACATGACTGGAGATTACGCGAGGCTCCAAAGAGGTGTATAAGTTTCAATTGACGATAAATAACTGAAAAACTTATCATGTTTCAAAAATAAATTAATAGTTTGCCCTTCAATATTATATTTCATACGTTTTCACGTTTTCACGTTTACAATTAAAAGTTAGTATGCAGAACATTTCATTTTAAAACTTCATCTTATTAGCGCCTCTCGTAGGATCGCCAACTTAACTATGAACCAATCAAAACGTTTCATTTCCTTTATATTTTCGACATTATTCATTAAATACAACATTTGATTGGTCTACAATCTAGATCATTTGTTTAACATCTAGGTCAAAACTGAGGTTAAACAGCTAAAAATTGGTTTTAGCCCTAACGATACTATTAGCTAGGCTGCCTTAATATAGCTAGTATACAGTAAGAACCAGAGGTAGCCTACGTGTGTATCGAGAGGGCTAAAAATGAAAAAAAAATCCTTTTGTTCTTTTTAAACACAATGTCATTTTTTACAAAACTTAAACTTAGCATTAACTGAAAATGTAAGTATTTTTCAAAAACTGTATACGCATCTAATATAATACCTATGAATTGTGTTTTGTTAATATAGAAATATATATATACAAGTACACAAATTGCGAAACAGTCTTTAGACGAAATATACTGGATTCGCTTATTCCATATACGGACGCATATTGGAACATGTGCAGTAGACGTCTTTTTAAAACAGTGTGGCAAAAGGAGAAATGTGTCATAATGAGCAATTTCTACTTTTGCTGTAAATAAATTATTGAAGTTAAACAAATGTGAGGCATTTAAGAAAATCGGGAGCCAAGTAAACAAAATCATAAATTACATTCCTATTTTCTACGATGTTGTGAATATTCTTCAAAAGGAAACGGACAGACAGGGAGAATTGATCAGAATAAATCACCCTGAGCCTTTCGTTCAGGTGATCAGACGAATGGCCCCACATTGTAGCACGTTAACGCATCACAGACAGTTTTCTTTATCATAAACTTCAAAATCGCATGATGAGTGCAGATAAACTAAACGTCAATCAGTTGAACATGTTCATGGTATCTTAACCATTTCCCTCATGCGACAATTCTGCAGCAGACGACTTTGAACATATTTTGTCGTCTTCTTTGCATAGATCAATTTCATCATTTCCGCTGTCCATTAAAATCATAACATCGTTCTTGCATTATTTGTACACACTCTCGTCTTCTATTTCTGCGAGCTAAATCTCCAGCCGTATCGCCATTCATATCCTTCATAGGAATTAGAAACTTGTAAGTAGAGCACAAATATCTCACGATGTCTGTCTTTCCATTCCAAGCAGCAGTGTGCAGTATTGTGTATCCTTTCTTATGTGTTTGTGTTGGGTCCATTCTCTGGCTGAGAAGGTATTTTAGTATGTCGAGATGACCACCATTAACCGCCAAAAATATTGCTGTTTGTCCATTGCTCATTTTATAGCTGAGTAGTCGAAAGTAATTCTCACAAAGGTACCGGACAACGCCCAGATGACCACCATACGCTGCTTGGTGTAGAATTGTGACCCCAGCTTTCGTTTGTGTATCATATTTCATACCTTGACTGATCATAAATTTCAAACAATTAAGACTCCCTCCACGTACAGCACTAACGAGAGCATCTTTTCCTGTATCATCTGTCTTATGTTTCAAATCAGGAAATGTTTCACAAATATATAGTACAATCGGCACATATCCTTCATATGCCGCAACATGTAGAAGCGTCCGTCAGCCCTTATATCGCGTACATGCGTCCATACCTTGGCTTATCAGATATATCAAACAATCAAGACTCCTTCCAGGTAGAACACTAACGAGAGCATCTATTCCTGTCTCATCTGGCTCATTTTCAAATCGGGAAATGTTACCATCGGCACAGATCCTTCAAATGCCGCAACATGTAAGAGCGTCTTTCCGTCCTTAGATAGCGTATCTGCGTTCATACCTTGACCGATTAGGCATTTCAGACAATCAAGACTCCCTCCACGTGCAGCACTAACGAGAGCATCTATTCCTTTCTCATCTGTCTTATTTTTCAAATCAGGAAATTTTCACAAAGACATTGTACCAACGGAACAGATCATTCAAATGCCGCAATATGTAAGAGCGTCTTTCCGTCCTTAGAACTAGCCGTCGCCACATTATATCAAGGTGAATCTAGCAGAAGCAACACAAGTTCTTCCCCAATAA